>RJWJ010009522.1:0-49724 GCA_004363605.1 Indri indri
GAGAATTTTGAGCCAAAAACAAAAATTAGGGAGTGGTGAGCACACACATTATATTTAAAGCCATGAGATTGGATAAGATCACCAAGAGAAGAAGTATAAAGAATTCTAGGAAGAAAACCAAATTCTCTTTTGTGAAATACGATACAATATTATTGAAAATAATTTATATGTCTTCAAAATAAACTTTATCATTAATATCACAAATGAAACTAAACTTATCCATAAATTAGAAACTGGAAAAGTTTCTATCTAATAAGGTATTATTGTCCAATTTATATATACTATTCTACTAACCTGTCTATATCTTTATTATAATAAGATTTATACTACAGGTCTTAAGTTTATTGTGTCTAGTTAAATAAATCAAATGAAATAACAAAACCTAAAAAGTTCTTCTGAGATTTATTTTTGTCAAAATTTTATTAACATATACACATTTCAATTATCTAGAAACAAGGTACAAAATCATTTTAAATTTATTACTGAGAACAGTTGGTCTCATACTAATTGTTATGATTCTATTAATATGGCACACTATTTTTGCAATAGCTTATATAACTATACATGAAAGATAATAATGCTAGTATCAAAAGAAATAGCAATTAATAAAGAGCATGCATATTTAATAATGTAAGATAATGCCATCTATTATAGAAAGCATTAAAAGGGGAATGCATTTTTCAATGAAATTTAATGATATTTTCTCTCAATATATTTTAAAAACTACTTAAGAGAAAGTATAGAGAAATGATAAGATTAGCATAAGATTTTGGAGTCAGACAAAACTGGGTTCTGAGTCCAGAGCTTACGTGCTGTGCAATAATGAGTAAGTTATGATTGCACAGCCCCAAATTCATCAGAATGAATTTCCAACCTTATAAAGCACTGTGAAACTTCAATGTGTATGTAGACAATAGGGTGTTTGCCTAGTCACAAATACCACGAGTCACAGTAGTCATGTTTGTGCTGAGATTCTGTACTTGGGCCGCAGCTCACTGGATCAAGCTGAATGAACACTTTACCAAGCCTCAGGAACTGGGACATAGAGTCTAAAAGTTAGCCTCCATGGGTGTTTGAAAATAAACTATATAACTTATAGTTCTGTAAGTTCTGTGGGGCAGCCATATTTGGCCATGTGAACTAAAAAAGAAAGGCAGTCAGCCTGCAGAGAAAGAAAAGAATGAAACACATTGCAATGACAGAAGCAACAAAGTCCTTTCCTCCCTGAAGCCCAGGTTTCATTCCTACCTATGGCTTCCACAGATATCAGTGCATTTCTGTAACACAGTAGATTCTACTATTTTTGCTTGAGCTAATTGAGTTGGTTCTGTTGCTTACAACCAAAAGCCTAAATGACTTTTACCTGGTACAAAATATTTATGTAAAAAACACTAATTCCTTATTCCTAATTCCTTATACATATTTAAAATATATTAAATATTTTTAAAGGTACATTCCAAATTCAGCATAGTCAGTGAAATTTTTTGTTCGCTAGTCTTCCTTTAGAAAAGTGCCTGATCCATGGTAGAAACTCAGTAAACAATGATTGAATTGTTGAATTAATGTTCCTGAAGACATTAATACTGTTTAATTTTATGGGCATGATTGGAAACTACCAATCTCAAAACTGTAACAGTGTGTCCTATTTATAATTATGTCAAGAAACGATGTTTCCACAGCCTCAGAAGATTCTATTCTAATTTTTAGGAAATCTCTTATAAAGCCTTCAGCTGGCAGGTTTTTTCAGTACAGACAGTGAGAAAATGGATCAGAAGCCAACAGAATGTCTTACAGGTAGAATATAACTTCTTTAACCTAAATAAATATCAACTGCTTTAATGTTTTCCCATTATTATTGTGTAGTATTTATCTCCTATTTTTTGTTACCTTTATTTTGTGATATATCTTGAAATGAAGCTCTTTCTTCCTAAAGTTTAGTTTTTAAATTATTTACCTATGTAAAATTGCTTTATGATGCATGAAAAACTAAAAACATTATCAGAAATATAATTCTTGAAAAATCTACCAGCCAAATAACGCCTCTTAGCAAAAGAAAAGTAGCTTTTTAATTTAATTAATTTATTTTTTGAGACAGAGTCTTGCTCTGTTGCCAGGGCTAGAGTACCGTGGCGTCAGCCTAGCTCACAGCAACCTCAAACTCCTGGGCTCAAGCGATCCTCTTGCCTCAGCCTCCCAAGGAGCTGGGACTGCAGGTATGTGTGATGCCTGACTATTTTTTCTATTTTTAGTAAAGATGGGGTCTCCCTCTTGCTCAGGCTGGTCTTGAACTCCTGAGCTCAAGCAATCCTCCCACCTCGGCCTCCCAGAGTGCTGGGTTGAAGACATGAGCCACTGTGCCCAGCCAAAAGTAGATTTAAAAAAAATAAGCTCTCTCCTGTCTTTATACCTGTAAAGAGAAAAATCTTCACTGTACGTGTAGACTTGTTATATGCATGTTATTGTTGTTGTATAATTAAGACATGTCAGAAAAACATGTTTAAAAAGTGGATTTAACTTTTGAAAATCACTTCTTTATGTTAGTGGTGAGGAGGAGTTACAGGAAGGGAGGCAGCTCACTTGAATCATAAAAGAATGCTCTTAGTCCTGTTTGTACTATGAATGGTTACCAAATCCATACAGATATTCAAATTATTTGTGATGCTTTTAAAAACGTATTACTTCTGGGCCCCATTTTGAACCTAATGAATCACTGTTTCTGGGGTGAAACTTGAATTATGTATTACTAACACGGTCTCCAGGCAATCCCTAACTATAGTTTGGCAGTAGTCCTACTCCTAGAGCTTTTAAGAGGTATTGTTACAATCTTCACTGTGCTGAATGTATTAGACTGGGAACTAAATGGGAAGACCGAGGTTTAAATTTAAATAAGAGGTTTAGTTTCTGAGACACCTGGGTGTGTTGAACAGATTTAAACTGTTTTCGTAGACCTTACTTATAAACTAGAATGTAGATCAGAAGCTAGAGGAAAAGGAACCCAGGCAGGTTGTTTTGTCTCTATATTGTGATGATTTTTTAATAACAGTTTTATTGAGACATAATTCATATACCATACAATTCACTCATTTAAAGTGTACAATTCAATAATTTAAAATATAACCACAGATACGTGGAACCAAGACCACAGTCAATTTTATCACCTAAAATAGAAGACTCATTCTTTTTACGTGTTACTGCTTTAAGTCCTCATCTGCTCCCCCATCCAAAGTAACCACTAATCTAACTTCTAGTCTCTACAGATTTGTCTCTTCTGGACATTTCATATAAATGTATATGTGGTCTTTTGTGACTCTTTCTATGACGACATCCAGCTGTTAAGCTAATTGCTAGCTGATCATTCTGTTGTTTTCAACAATACCCTGTAGAATAAATTGTTTCACGGACTGATTCATTCTTGCTCCTCCAGTTCATTAGAGGTTAGTATTTGAGGTTTGTTCTGACTCCAGGAATTGTCTTCCCATTGACCTCACTGTTTCTCTCTGGGAAAGTAGTCAGCCTACAGTTTAGCCTACCTGTACCATCACTGGATCTAATAGTATCCTGCCAACTGCCTTTTACCACAACCTCCAATGTTTTCGAGAGTGCCCTTAGGCTTGAACTTCTCCACACTGTTAGAAACAAAGTCAGTTCCTTATAAAGAGATACTTGGAGCTTCCTGTTTTATGGACTACTTTTCCTCAGACAAAATCTCTGAGGCAGGTCAATGGGGGTGGAGACAATGAGAAGCTCCTAAGTGACACCCCTACTCTAGGAGCTGAGCACTCAGTGGAGGGACTGGGGCAGCAGCTCTAGATCTCCTTGGCTTGCCTTTCCCTGTGCGGAATCCCTGTCCCACGAGCTGGGGCAGGGCAATCAGGGCCCCAGTATTCTCAGTGGTGCTGCACTCAAGGTAAAGCCTCCATCCTATGACAGGATCTAGGTGGAAGAGGGGAGCCCCCACCTCTTAGCTGTACTTGCATGAAACTTAGGCTGAGCTACATGTTGCTAGGGGCAGTATGATAACTATTGATGTCTTGTCCCTTCTGGGAAGGCAGCTCTCTAACTGGGAGCTGGTAAGCGAGGGAGCCCTGTGTTGTTGGCTGTATTAGCTATACTGGTTTCATGAATATAAAGAAAGACATTTCTAAAAGATCAATGAGTAAACAAGGTATTCATGCCAATTAGCAAAATCATCTTAACAAGTGAAAAAATAGTAGATAATTCTCTATTTTTAGAGCACTCAACTCAGTTTCAAAAATTAGTATATACTTTTACATGAAGTACTTACTACTTTTTCTATATTCAACAACATTATAAGTAGTTGAAGGCTGATTTCACCTCAACTTCCAAATTTGTGAATCAGTAAACTTGCCAATAAAACTAACACAGCATTTTTACTATGAAACAATGCCTTATTCTTATCTTCTATAAATTGGAAGTAAAAGGTACATGGTATGGGATTTTATTTTTCCCTTTTGGGATTAAATTTAAACTATAAGAATAATTTGCTTGTTTCCAAGGCAATGTAGTACTCCAAATCAGCCAAATGAACTTCAAACAAATTTGGTCTTCTCGATAGTTTACAGGGACATAAAGAAGCAGTGAAACATGAAATTCTAATAATACTAAGTTATCTTTGTCTATTAAATACTTTAAAATGGAACAACATCCCAGCACTGTGGAGGAACAAAGAATACCCAACTACAATGGCAGTGAAATTTTATAAATTTAATATATTATAGTGATAGTTAAAATGCATAATTTATGTTAAAAATAATTGGGAGGCTCTCTGCTATCCTTAATTACATAGTACTTTGTGTTATTTTGGCTATGTTAAGGAATTTAAAGAAATTAAACAGAGCTACAGCATGTGGGAAAGACAACATAATCTACATAGGTAAAAAGTTGGCCATCCTTTATGTAAGCAGATGAGGAAAAACTAGGCTGCTTTAAAGAATTAGTACTTGAAAGGAAATGCTCTATGAGGTGTATCAACTTGATAATATGCACATTAATTATGCTCATTAACTGCAGTGCAAAGCAATAAGAATACTTTTTTGACCCAAAGTATTCTTAAGGATTTCCAATGCAAGGGAAATAATTAGTGTTCTTTTTTCAGAATAGGCAAAATTTTCAGGTTTTTATAGAGAACACAACTTTTACAAAAAGGACATCACAGTCCACCAAATACAAACAAAAAGAAAACCTAGCTTTTTCAACTTTAAGGAGCCAAAAAATGACCTGAGTTTAAAGAAGAGTTAAGGAAAGAATTTTCTCAGTATGTGAATCATATTTGTCTCCATCTATAATTTCCCATTCAAATAACATCTTGATAAATGTAGCTAAATTGGCCAGTTATCAACATCTATTGTCTGTCTCTGTGATCTATACCTACAGAAATACAAAATAGAGATTATAAACTCTGTGAATCAATCCATCAGGCTCATACATTTGTTGAATCAGATTGGTGTTTATTTAAATTGATAAATCACTTAATACAGCAAAAATACAATCAAAGCAGACTATACATAATTCTGACACAGAAACCATTTATCATTTTTACTTCTATTTTAAGAAGTAATATTAGAATTAGGAAATATAAAACTAAAAATTTTTCAGCAAAATTTGTCCGATGGCTTCCCATGACACTTAGAATAAAATACAAAGACATATACCCCTTCATGATCTGGTCCCAGGCTACTTTCCACCATCACTTCTCACCTCTCTACCTCACAATCCCTGCACTCTGGGTTAGCAGACTTCTTGCAGATCTTAGAGCACAGCAAGCACATTCAGGGCATTTGTTGCTTCCTTTGCCTAGAATGCTCTTCCCCTACATATTTTCATTCAAACCTCTGTTCAAATATTACCTCCTCAGGAAGAATGTCATGACCACTCTATCAAATGCAGCACTCCCTGTCACTACCCTCTATCCTATCTAATTTTTTTATTAATAATACCAATTTTTTTCACAGCACCTGGCATAATAATTGTTTTTCCATTTTCTCCAACTCACCCCACTACAATGGCCAGGGGCTTGTTTTGTTCACTGATGAATCCCCAGTGCCAAGAACTGTGCCTGGCATATAGGCAGGGGCTCAGTAAATATCTGACAAATAAATAAAAGAATGAAAATCATTTAATTCCCAAATTTTGGGTTGTTTTACAAGTCAGGCACTCTGCTAAGATCTAGATCTGCAGATGAGACATCATAGTCTCTACTTTCAAGAAACTCAGTAGAAGGTAAAGATATAAATACAAAAATAAAGTGTTATAGTTTGATAATACAGAAAGAGTAATTAATATATGCAGTTATTAGGAGGCAGAGTTAAGTTAATAGGGGTGTAGGTCAATTCTCCTTAAAAGGTAGAGAAGGTATTTCCAGGTTTTATAGAAATGTTTCTGCAGAATTCTGAAAGCTGAGTCAATACTTGTCAGATGAGCATTCCAAGAAGAATATAGGTACTTTTTGGTAAACTACAAGCCCTGAAATTTACTGAGGCACCATATGTGCATGCGCATGTACAGTATGTATGTACATGCATAAGCACGGTATGCATGTCTTGAGGGTGGGGAGGTAGAAAGGAAGTATAAAAGCAGATTACGGGAATGCCATGTTTAGAATTTCGGATTTTTTTCCCACAGATGATAGGGAGACACCAGATTATTTCTATGCTTGAGAAGCATCATCTAAACACATTATACAGGGTGTCCCAAAAGTCTCCATACAAAGGAAAAATTTTGAATATTTTGTAAATAAAGGTGCATTTAGCTACGATTTGCCATTTTCCCTATGTATGGTGACTTTTGGGACACCCTGTAGAATTGAGAGAATGGCGGGGTGGAAGCATAATTGGAAGATAAAGAAAACCAGTTAGGAGAAACGAGATAAAGTGATAACAGAGATCTTAATGTTAGGCAGTTATCAATTGGGATACAAGGGAGGGGACAGAGATATGCTTGTAGGATATCAATATTTAAGGGGTAGGACAGAGAAATAGAACTCACTATAAAACTGAAGAGAATTTGATGGAGAGAAGGGATCTTACGATGAACAGAGTGGGACTGTGGATATGTTTCTAGATGAGAACTGTATAAAGACCAAATAATATGTGGACTAAAAACAGTCCATCTCTTATTATTAGATCACTTATGACCTTAACCAAATGTGTTCTCAATAGTGGAGATAGGCTACACCCAATAAAAAAGAGAGAGAGAGGCAAGGAACAGAGATGAACAATCTGCACAATTTTGTGAAGAATTAATTTACCAAATAGCATTTTCTTTATGAAAAACTAGAAGATTTAATATTAAAGAATTTGCAGCTTTACCTCAAGTGCTATTATTATCTTTTCATACACATATATATGTTAATTTTTTAGGTTATATAAGCATTAAGAGTAAATCTGCATATAGCTAACTTAAAATAAGTGCAAAATATTCCTTACCTGAATTTCTAAAATCATTCTGTCAATCTCATCCTGTTGACTGTTTATTATCTAAAACATAGGAAATAAATCAGTTTAAATCAAATAACTTTTTCCATTGCTTTTTAAAAGTATCAATATTCTAAGAAAACAAAGCACAGAGAGTTATGAATTTATTTTTGAAAAGGATTTTTTTTTTTTTTTTACATATACCAGATTTTATTAATCCTCTCATGGGTTGAAGGGCACTTGGGTTGTTTCCACATCCTTGCAATAGTGAGTTGTGCTGCTATAAACATTCTAGTGCAGATGTCTTTATTATAGAATGTCTTTTGTTCCTTTGGAAGGATCTTTATTTTTTTAACAAAAGTATTCATACCAAGGATCCTTATGATTTAGGTCACACACATATAAAACTGTTCTTAGTAAAACTTTTCTCTATGCAATTTGTAAGAATTACTTAGAGATAGACTTTGAGTAATGTAGGAAGGAACAAGATATCCTTACTTTGGCTTTTATCTAAATTTAAATTATTTAAATTTGTTTAAACTGCTATTTTCTTTCCAAATAAAAACATTCAAATTAAAATTCCATAAACTATTAAATATTAATACAAATATAAATCACATAAATTAACTATAAATTATATATCTATACACACATATCCACACAGTATAGATTTCATTTTTATTATCAGGGGTAACTACTGACCTTATTAGCAGTCTCATTTTGTTCTCTGAGATTATCATTTTCATTCTGAAGCTGTTTTGCATCTAACATGGGAAGGCGGATTCCATCTTCAAGACATCTTTCTACTTTTTGTTGCAAACTTTTCAAAAGACACAATCATATGAAGAAAATAAGCTCTATTTGCTGATTTTGATAGATGACTTCAACATAAATGATGTCCCTTTTTAGGGTCTATATTTTTTAATCAAGCAATAATCAAGAGCAACAGAGTAGTATATGAAGGTGTGTCTGTATTTTATACAAGAAGGGTCCATAATTATGTGGATGCTGATCATCTTTTCAGAAACGGCAAATTTGAGACCAGAGTCCAGAGTAGCTTAGCATGTGACATACTGAGGCCCCAATGAAGTCCTCTATCGGAGGACTTCAAATCTGAGCTCTTCAATCTAACTCCTGTTCTTTCCCTTTCCCCTGAAAGCAGAGAGTTCCTTGATTAAAATAATTGTTACAGGGAGCCTAAAAATATGGATACACGTCTTTTGTCCATTTTCTAAGCTCAGGAAATATCTACTTATAAGGATAATTGTTGCCTACACAAGGATAATTACATTCCTCTTTCATTAATAAGATCAACAATCTACTATGTTTATAACTTTACCGAACAGTTTTCTCATCCTATCCATGGAACAGAGTTGCATTTTACAAGAGGAAACAACAAAAGGAAGCTCCTCTTTTAAATTAAAAATAAAAGGATAAAGGGGCTTTGAGAAAGGAAGAATAGTAAGTTTGGGTTAAAAGGAAACATGTCGTTAACAACAATGACCAAACCAAAACCAAAACAATAGCAGCAAGAAACCTAGGAATGTTTTACTTTAGCTTGTAATTATACTCGAGAGTTGCAAAGTACTAAAAGAAAGCCTTCTCATAATGTGGGTTTTGGTATTTTTGTTATTTTTCTCCTTTCAAGTACTATGGCTAACCTGTGCCTTCTCTCTCTTCCAAAAAAAAAAAGAAGAAATATCAAATCTAGATCATGTACAGAGAACTGACAATCCTAGATGGTACAGTGAGGGCCTCAGATGTGCTTATTGATAATGGCACCAGAGGCATTTTCATGTATTACCAATGCAGTATACTGCTACTTGTCATAAAAGTATTTCCTTTTTCAGTCTAAAGGGAAAAATAAATTATTTTGATTTCAGAAGAAGTTTTTTTAATCAATTCAGTGTCAAGATACTACTTCTATGCATTTATAACACTTCAAGAGAAATAAAGTAAATTAAAAATATTAAAGTCTTTCAAATAAAGAAAGGAGCCAGCTATGAAGAGGGGAAAATGTACTCTGTCATAGCAAAATACCAAATAAGTTATTTTCATGTATACACTTTCACATTATGTAGTATGCTCACTTCAAAAAGTAATAACTCTCTTCAGCAGCAGAGGTTACCTACTATTGCATTATTAAGGATTCCACTCACATATTTAATTCTCACTTCTAATGGAAAGCTTTTCTTGTTATATTTATAAATTACATAAGTTGAATATTCATAAAGCAGGAAGCTTAGAAATATTATATAAAACAGATAAATGTAATGATACAATTCATAGTCAGATATACATCTGACATTCTTTTGGAAATTAAGGAATATTATATTGTAAAGCTGAGGAAACTGAGATACCATCCCCACCCTACCCCCAAAGTCAAGTGACACCGCAGCCATACAAGTATTGAAGAATTGTAGAACTCCTTTGGTTCTTTCTATCTATTGGAAATCAAGAGAAATTCTCTGGGATGATAGCATCTCAGAGACTATGAAAATGAAGTTTAAAACTGGAAAACGTTTTCTAAAATTCACATACTAAATCTTTCAAAATCAAGAATAATAGGTGTTCTCCAAAAACCTAATAAAAGAGAAAGTCTTAAAAAAAAAACCTATAGTCATATAAATATGTTAAAGCATACAATGGAACAAAACAACATTCAAATTATTTTCAGGTGTTGCCAATACTGTTCTTAAAATAACACAGCTTAAGTTTATGATCATAATGCTTTATAAGACAGAACAGATACATTGTCTATTTTCATTTTATCAATAAAGATGAACAAAAAGTTGCATGGTTGAATTAGTGGAGATCAGGAGACTGTTTTGAGACTAGAGAATACTGTATAAGATGTAGTTATAAAAAGGAAAATTCAAGAGCAACAAAGCAGAAAATAGAAGAAAAATAAAGACAGAATCAAAAGTATAGGATTTTTTTTTGGAGCTGAGATCAGGAACACTGAAGATTCAATTGTCCCACACATCGGAGATTTTCTGCATTGAAGTCCAAGAAAAAAAAGTAGAACAGGCATATTTAAGACTTTGAAAGTAGTAGTAAAGCAATATTAATATGGAATTAACATGGAATCCGATGAATTTTTATTTAAAAGCTGAGAACACATAGAGTTTTACAATTGATATAAGTATGAAGTGTGTACTTCTTATATTTAGTTTTTTATTGCTTTGTTGTCTTATTCTTCAGGATAGTTTTATCTATTTATAGTTGATAATATTAAGGTTTGTTTTACAACAGAGAAAATCCACATTGATGCATATAAAATAATTTTCTAGGTTTTTTAGGAATCCATTTCCAAGCTTAAATACAGAAACTGAATATTAAAAAGGATATTCACTGTAATTTTAACTGTATTAATTTAAAATGGAGGAGTCCCAGGAGGCAAGATATGTGAATAAATCTAGAAGGTATGTGGCAAATCTGCCATAGCTGTTCCTCTACTCGCAGTAAGTTGAATGGGAGCCAATTACTTCACTTAGACATACCCCATTAAGAAGTATGGTTTGAGTATTTTGCTAGCCCTTTTTTTTTTTACTTAGAACTTTAACTTATTTTTTTGACAAAGCCATCAGATAAAGGGTTGGTATTAGTATTTTGAGTCTCCATTTGTGTGTGTGTTTTTTTATGTTCTCATCTAGAATCTTTGGCAAGATGTTGGTATGTTGCTTTGAAATCTTAAATTACAACTAAGATGAGACAACCTGTTTCAATGAAATTATAGCTCTGGTTCTTAATACAGATTGGGCAATCCTAATCTGAAAATCCAAACCTGAAATGCTTCAAAATCTGAAACTTTTTAGCATGGACATGAAGCTCAAAATAAATGACCACTGGAGCATCTTGGATTGTCTGATTAGGGATGTCCAATGGGTAAGTATTCTGCAAATATTCTGAAATCCAAAAAAATATGAAATCCGAAACACTTCTGGTCACAAGCATTTTGAATAAAGGATACTCAATTTATAGCACATCTTTAAGAAAAGGGAATAATAAAGTAATATTATAAATTAATGTATTTTAAGTGAAATGTTTTATGAAAGACATGAATAACTTTAAAAGAACACAAAAGGATTCTGAAAGTTTTCTTACCTCTGAACGGTAGTTACTAAGTCCTTTTCTTTCTTTTTCTGGCATATTAACTGTGCCTCTTTATCTTGAAACTGTTTTTTGATCTCTTCCAGCTTTTTTTCTGTAGCTATCAAAGTCTCTTGCAAATTCTTATTTTTTTCTTCTAGAACCTGCAACTAAGAAGAAATTTTTTACAGTTCATAACACATGGGATGTTAAAATATGTTTCTATCAGAAATTGTTACTGTGTTCTCAAGGATTAATAGACTTATAGCCGAATACTGCACTACCTTCATTTTAGCTAGAGTACTTAACACCATCTCCTCCTTTGTGTGGAAGGCAGTTGGGAGAATGGGACTATGAAAGAGAGACTGGGGTTAGACATTTCTAGAAGACAGAGAAAAGTTTATCTTTTTTTTATTTTTTTAAATTTTATTTTTAATTTTGGTGTGTGTGTGTGTGTGTGTGTGTGTGTGTGTAACATAAAATTTACCATCTTAACCATTTCAAGTGTACAGTTTAGTAATGTTAAATGATTCCACATCGTCATGCAACTACTCTCTGGAACTCTTCATCTTGCCTAATTGAAAACTCTATACCCATTAAACAACTCCCCACCCATTCCTCTCTCCATCCTCTGGCAACCACCCTTCTATTTTCTGTCTCTATGATTTGACTACCAGTACCTCATACAAGTGGAATGAGAGTAATTTGTCTTTTTGAGACAGGCTTATTTTGCTTAGCAAAATGTCCTCCAGCTTAATCCATATTATAGCATGTGTTAGAATTTCTTTCCTTTTTAAGCCTGAATAATATTCCATTGTATGTATATACCACCTTTTGTTTATCCATTCATCTATCCATGAACACTTCGACTCCTTCCCCCTTTTGGCTATTGTTAATAATGCTGTTATAAACATGGGTATACAAACATCTGTTCAAGATCCTTAATAGCCATCCTTACGGGTGTAAGGTGGTATGATCTCATGTTTTTTAATCCATATTGCTCTGTGTTCCTGTTCATGCAACCTCCTGTGGTCCTTAAGTTCCTTCTTGACTAACCTCTCTTGGTTTTACCACTTTAAATTAATATAATTAATTTATAACTTTAAATTAATATAAACAGAGAATGCTACATATGTCTTAAATTATGCAGAATAATGACACTCCATGGATTAGACTAATGATTCTCAACTCGGGGTGATTTTATCCCCAGGGGACATTTTTGGTTTGGGAGAGAGGGCAAGGAACAGCACCATTGGCATCTAGTGGGCAGAAGTCATAAATGCTAATGCAGAAATGTGCATCCTTCAATGCACAGAGCAGACCCTATAACAAAAAATTGTCTGTCCCCAAATGTCAATAGTGTCAAGGCTGAGAATTCCTGGATTAGGAAGACTTTGAGAAGAGACTGAAGAATAGATTTAATGTATTTATAAACAAGGTTTCAAGAGGGTAGGCCTCGCCAGAGTTAGTAGAAAGACTTTGGATGAGGTATTATTAAGAAAGGAAAATAGTCAGAAGAGAAGTCAGAGCAGTGAATAGGAGGTCACATATCAAGGTATAAGAAAGAATTTTTGGAAAGAAAGGTTAAGAAGAATGAAGAAAATAAATATCTAGAAAGACAGTCAACAAAAGGTCTTGCTGAGCTTTGGTAAATCCCATAGAATACTGGCAAAAGTCAGAACTGGGGTACATACATGTTGTGTGTATGAGGCAGGGGTTATCAGACTGGTTTAGAAACTATCTTTTATAGCAGAATGTGAAGCTAGAGAGTTACCACACAGGATGATTAGGAGAGCAATCACATATTAATTGACAATAAAAAAGACCTATTTTTTCATGCTTAAATAAAGTTTCTGACTAAACTTTAGTCCTACAAACATCAAGTAAACATGCAGATTTAATTTATAACTAGCCAAATTTCTAAAGAGTCAATTTAAAATCACATGTTTTCATGTCATTTAAAGGACATGCTTGGGACTGGGACTTGGGGGGAAGTGGGGGCAAGGGCATCATACGTAACCTAAACACCTGTACCCCTATAAACAACAAACAATAAAAAAAAAAAAAAAAAGATGAGCTTTTATTTCATGTTACCTGTAGACTCTGACTCTGCACATCATCTAGAGTTGGAAGATCAGCCAGATACTTTTCCAAGGTCTCAATTCTTCTCTGCTTTTCTTTGTTTTGTTCAGATTCCTTCTGGCATTTCTTTTTCAGGCTACTGATGTATCTATCTCTGGTTTTAAGCTAAAGAAAGCAATTATGAATCTTCAGTAGTTTTGACTCACTAAACAAAATAACAAAACCAACATTCCAATCTTAGGCATCACTGAATTCACCAACAGTTCTGGGTTATAGTGAAGACCACCAGCACCTCAATTAAGATTTACCTTACTTCATTCTAAAATTCACATTTTTTTCAAATTTTCATTATCACTGAAATCAAGAGTTTTGGAGATATCTATCTGTCTGCTTTTACAACTGATGGCATCCTATAAATTGCAGTCAGCCAGGAGGCAGTAATGATGTAGTTTTTCTTGCCTACACATATGCAAATTTGGTCAAGGCTGTTCACATCTTTGCCATCTCAATATTGTTATGTACATGTTGAATCTATGTGTTAAGTTCAAATTATGCTTAAAATGCTTCAAAAATGTTACATTATAATTTGGTACTGAAAAAGTTATTGGGTACCAAGAAAGGCACAGAAACAAAGCTTCAGGGTATAATTTTGAAATCAGTGAAGCAAGTATTCATCTCTAAAGGAATGACTCCAGTGACTTATTTTTTGCACAGCTATATTCAAACATTTTATGTGAACTAAGAAAGGAATATACCTACAAGTGACTACACTGTTTTGTTAATAACAGACTTGCAAAGGAATTGCTTGCAACTTTATCCAGGAGAATGCACCAAATATTTAGGGACAGATAAGGGAGTAGTAAGACCAATTTATACCTCAAGCAAGAGGTATAAATTGTTAAGGTGCTGGGTCATAATTGAATTTGCAGCATATTTTCTTTCTAAAAACCATAAAATAAAGATGCCTTACCATTGATGTCATTTTAGGATTGATGAAATATGCTAATTGAACACCTACTATAGAATATATATGGTACATGATTCTAGTAGATACCAATTTATATAGGCTGAACATCAGACTTTTACGTACTAATTTTTTTCACCTTACCACTTGAAATATATCATATTTAACTTTCATATCTCATACACTTAAGATCAATTAAAAGCAAAATGTGTACAAAAATAGTTGTCTAAAAAGTAAACTCCAGACTCATATTTACTTTAAATTCCCAGCCTTCCAAATGTTTAATGCTCTTAAAATATTTTATAGCCTTTTCCCATATTCATCTGGGAAATAACTGGTAGTAATTAATATTATAATAGACAACTTCTTCAAATTTTATTAAAGCTAACACTTGTCCACAGTCTAGTTTCTTTTATACCTTATCTAATTTCTTTCACATCTAATGTATAATAACTTTTATTAAAATAACTTCATTTGGAAAAATTATCAAATCTCATTTCATGTATTCATTTCATCAATGACATTAGGATCTATTTATTACCTTGAGTAAGAAGTAATACTGATAAAACAAATAAATCCTATTATTTATTGGGGATTTCTTAGGATTAAAGGTGAGTGTGCCGGTGTTACAGTTCAACCTGTGATCAAAATGAAAAAATGTAAAAATGCACTGTTGGCACTGGTGGTGACCATATAACACAATTCCATTTTAAAATCTGAGGCCCAGAGATCTTCAGCATCTTAATGACAAGTCAGTCACAGTTGGAATTTAAATCTACATCGTCTGACTGAAAGTCAATGTTCCTTCACTTCTCCCATACAACTCACTGGCAGGTTCTCATAAATTCTCCAGCAACCAGCTATGCTTGGATTCCCAATCAACAAAGCCTGCTCTTGCCTTAGCAAATGACTCTATAAGTTACCAAAGTAAACAGGATTAACTAGCCTATTTTTACTAAATGCTCTCTAATTTACACTCAATTGTTTAAATGTGGCACAATGGTGCCTCTAAAAGCAGCAACTGGAATAGATCGGCCATGCTGTCTGCATGCAAAGATGTCCTAGCTTTCCTCTTTTTCTTTTGGTTGGCCAATTGTCTTCTTTGATGTCATGTTAAGCTTGCTGCCCTTGATCACAAATTCCTGTCAACATTCTCTTACTGGACACCATCTCTGTTATTTGTTGATCACATGTTGATCACACATAATTATTGGGTCCTGGGTTTTTTCAGCCCTGCTCACTGATGAGAAGTTGATGAGAAGTTGTGTTTCTCTTTTTTTTGTAACTGCCAAGTTTTGTGTTGTTTCAGACTAACAGAGGTTACCAACTCAACTACATGAATTTCCTCTGGGTAAATGAGGCATCACTGATAAATCTTCTCTATTTTGTACGTAAATGATTAATTTTTGCCTTTCAAAGAGGTATGATGTTATACTGATACCAATCCTAGAAGGTAATAGGAGTGCCATGTTTCAGAACAGATTTACAGTTATTTTTCTTCATTTTAAATACAAAAAATACAAAATAGAAAATAAGTTAATGAGAAAATGTTTCCCTCTAAATTTTTTTATAAATCATTATTATTAGAACCAAAGCATAAGCTGTAGAGTTAAATTATCTTGAATTTTACCTTTTTTTTTTTACTTGTCCCATATTTTTTCTTATTTTTTTAAAAGGGGGTACAGTATATACTCACAGGGTCTTTGTGAAGATTAGCATTAAATGAGAAAATGCACTTAATGTACGTTAACATGTCTGGCTCCTAAAAGAATGAGCTCATCAAAGGGTAACTTCCACTATTATTGTTACCACATTAAATGTTTTTCTGTCACAGAATCAGTCATAATCAGGATTTTAGAGAGTAAATGCAGAAGGAAGTAATGTAATCCAATCTCATGTGGGCCCAAAGTGCTAGATATTTAATAGTTGATCTGTTATCAATGAGCCTACTTTCTAGCCTCTGCACTTCCTTCAGGAACTCAAGCCATCTCATGTGCTCTGACACAAACTCTATCCTCTACATTCACCCCCTCTCCTTAAGTTTCCCTGGTATATATCTTTCTGTTCTTCACTGCTTCTCTCACAGAGAAGCTATTCCTCTTCTTTTCCAAGAGTAACTCTGCCACACTGGCATCTGTTATCAACCTTTCCCTATGTCTCTTAGGGAAAGACATGCATGCTCCATCATTCACCCGTTCTGACATCTTTGATATCTCTCTCTCTCTCTCTAATTGCTCTTTCCTTAGCCCGTTATTTGTGGCTATCTCCTTGTTTTTCCCCCCTCTTCACAAAAATTACTCAAAAGAATTTATTCATTTATTCAATATGCCAGGCACCATGGATGATGCTGCATATGCCACAGTGACACGTTCAGATATTCCTCCCACATGTGTATGACCAATGAGTACATAATCTCCTTGCTCCCTCAGATTGTGGTACTGTATGAAGTCCCCAAAATAAAGAAAAGAAACAAGAAAGAAGTATTTAAGTTCTTTCAAGTTAACCAAGATAAAAGACATCAGGTGGCTGAGATCATGTAAAATTTTTGCCAGTTTTAGAAAATAAAAATTTCAACTCACGTGCATATATGTACACACACAAAGATGTCAAGTTCTCTATTTATAGTGCCAAACCTGCCTGAAGAAATCATAGTGACCTGATCCAAGACCACTTGAATAGAAGGCTAACTTAAAAGAATAATAAGCTGGGTATATCAAAAGAGAAGTCTAAAACCAACTCTGCACTAAGTAGCAGCTCACAGATCTGTGTCTCTTCAATAAATTAGGGCTAGCAGACGTTTTATGTGATCTTTAAAGATATTATAATGGAATGAGATGAAATATGTGAAAATACTTTTAATAAAAGCATAAAGATCAAATAAATTTTATATACATGTATGTGTGTGTATACATATGTGTTGTGTGTGCATATATATATATATATATATATATTCAGCTTTTAGCTACTTATTCTGAATCAGGGGCTTCAGCTTAATAACTTGAAGTCACATCATTATGAAAGGTAGATCAGCTTCATTCAATTTACTAACACTGTATGTCAAACATGACAGAAAAATGGAATGATAGACTCCATTCCATTTTCTCCATGATAGAAAAAGAACAGTTGCTGGTATAGGCAACTGACTTTCTAACTCACTATTAGTTAGAAAGATATAATATACAGGAGTATTTTTATCCCTCAAGGAAATCCTTGGATTTTTGTAGATAGCACAGGGTTTCTCGAAAGTTACTAAAAAATTAATCGCTTCCATATAGTTACATAAGTTGGTATGACACCTGGCACAGGGTAAATGACAGACAAATAATATGTTGAAGAAACACTGTTGATCTAATACAACTTTATTAAAAATACCTACCTTTTCCTCCAATTTCTTCTTCTCTTCACTAAATTGGCTTATTCTTTGTTTGAGAAACTCATTGAGCTGTAAAACTTCTTTCTCAGTAGATGCAAGTTTTTGCTCAAGTTCCTCTTGCTGGGATTGGGACACTGATTCCTCTGAAAATGGAGACTGGAGTGACGTGTTCTCATACTGTGGCTATTGGGAAAGGAAAACAAAGCAGGTAAGACTTTAAAATATGACTTGTCTTGAGCAAATGAAAAGAAATTGGAAATGAGACATAGTACAAAAGGTACTAGAGGCTTTAGCAACAGAAAAACCTTGATTTAAATCCCAGCTCTTCTGCTTCCTAGTTAAGTACTATGATTAAAGCAAATTACTTAACATGTCCACGCCTTGTTTTTCTCATCAATAAAATAGAAATAATAAAGCCTACTTTGTAGGATATTTTAAAGAATATGGTATATTAAGGTTCTAGCACATAGCAGAAGCTTAATGAAAGGCAGTTTTTATTTGGTTTTAAAGTATACCTAGAAATGTAAATAGTACATCATATACATTCATTATATAGAAGTAAAAGTTCTACGGAAATAAATAAAAACTAAAGAAAAATTCCTTCACGGGCAATCATTTCCAGCTAATATTAAATTCAATAAGCATTAACAGAATGTTTCCCTAACTAGAAAATAAGATCATGAAATTAGGGATTTTTGTGCATCTTAAGGTGCTCGATATTCCTATTGCCAAGAGCAATGTCTGGCACAAAATAGGTGCTCAAAAAAATAATTGCTGAATGAATAAATGTATTATTGCTTTTATAAGAAAGGCTTTGATGAAAATTCTCTTGAAGGAAAAGATCTCCTCCCTCCCCTTCCCCTCGCAGCATTAAAACCTAGAAGGGAGGACAGGAAATACAAATGCTCCCTCAAACAAATCAGAACACGATAATGCTATAAGCGATATCAATACAGCATTGTGGAAAAAAAGGAAAGATATTGTTTTTCTATTTATTCAACAGATTATTTACTACATACATATGTTAGGCATTGTGCTAGGTCCTAAGGATTCTACATTTCATAAAACAAGATCACACCTTGGACCTTGGAATTATCACACATACAAGAACCACTCCCCAACACCCTGCAAAAAAAAAAAAAACAAAAGAAAAATAAAAGAAAGAAAAAAAGAACTAAGTGCTAAGCTAGTTGTATGTGTAGTAGCTATGGGAAACTGTTACAGAAGTGAACTTGAACTAAGCCTTGAATAACTGATACTTTCCCAAAAGGTGGGCATGCAATTCAATAATTACATAAATAGCATTTATCACATGCAGGGTATTTCGAAGATGGCAGACTCAGGCCCTGCCCTTTAGGAATTCAAATTTTAATCACAGGCATAAGGGAAGCCCTTTAGATAATTACAACACAGGACACAATATTATACGGTAGCCAAATACAGGCCATGTGAGTACAAAATATTGGGAGAGGGGAGAATAAATGAAGACATTGAGAGAATGAGGAAAAAGGCTTTACTGGGGAGGTAGCTTTTGAGATAGATTTTGAAAAATAGGATTCTGACAAGAATGGAGAAAGGAAGAAAAGCAATCTAGAAAGAACATTAAATAAACATAAAAGATAGTATATGCAGAAAGTATTCATTTCTGTTTATGCAGAGAGTATCGTGTCATGTTTATAAGCTACTAAAGGAGAAATTTAAAAGCCCAAGTCAGGACCTTACTGTAGAATCCCAACGTTCAGAGTTCAACCTTAATTTATAGGCAATGGAAAGACACTGATGCTTTTAGAGGAAAAAAGTGACATGATTTAAGAAGAGTGTGAACTCTGCTTTGTAAATCTCTGTACTTTCTGGCAATTAGCCCAGTGCCTAGACTCTCAGTAAGTTTTTTTTTGTTTTTGTTTTTGTTTTTGTTTTGCTTTTTTTGAGACAGAGTCTCACTCTGTTGCCTGGGCTAGAGTGCCGTGGCATCAGCCTAGCTCACAGCAACCTCAAACTCCTGGGCTCAAGCGATCCTCCTGCCTCAGCCTCCCGAGTAGCTGGGACTACAGGCATGCGCCACCATGCCCAGCTAATTTTTTCTATATATTTTTAGCTGTCCAATTAATTTCTTTCTATTTTTAGTAGAGACGGGGTCTCACTCTTGCTCAGGCTGGTCTCGAACTCCTGAGCTCAAACAATCCGCCCGCCTCGGCCTCCCAGAGAGCTAGGATTACAGGCGTGAGCCACCGCGCCCGGCCCTCTCAGTAAGTTTTGATGAAAGGGAAGAGAAGAGAGGAAAAGGGACAAGAGAGTACAAGAACAAAAGTGACAAAACTGGAGGCAGTAGACAAGATAAACTAGAGGACACTGAGAATGGACATGCATGTATCAACTGAAGAAATTATTCTAACTAATTTAGTTGAAAGACATATGATCGTATCAACAGATGCAGAAAATGCATTTGTGAAAATCGAACACCTATTCATGATTAAAAACTCACAGCAAACTAGGAATAGAAGGTAGTTTCCTCAACTTGATAAAGAACATCTATAAAAAATCTATAGCTAACATCATATTTAATGCTAAGCAATTCAAAGCTTTCCCACTAAGATCAGGAAGAACGCAAGGATGTCTCTCTTACCACTGCTTTTCAACATCGTGCTGGGACGCTGCTGTCATTTTAATTAGAGCAGGTCTGGTGAGTATTGAGATGATAGAGGTAGAATGCTATGATACAGGGACTGCCATGTAGGTGGGCGGAAGCAACATAACCTGCCATGAAGTGAAAGTCACTAAAGTAGGAAGTACACCTCCCAAGGAAGAGCACCCATGTGGAGGTACTCTTTTATAATTTTCTTACAATGAAGCTTGAAAGGGCTTCTGCTGCCAATGTAATAGATGATTCTAAGTCTTTTCCCTTGCTGGCCAAAGATTCTAATTTTACTCACACTATTCTTCTAAGATGCTTTGCCTTTACCAAAAAAAAAAAAAAAAAAAAAAAAAGCAAAGCACGTATGAACCAATCAGACTTGAAAAGTATAATGACATCATTCTCCTATTTACCAATTGTGTATGAACAAATTTGCCCCACACAAATGTGCTTTGTAGCAAGACAAGCTGCAGTTAAAGCTGTAAGTGAAATTAAGCATACAGAAAGAGAAAAGTCTAAGGCCAGAAACGTTTTAATTTCTACATTTAATAACATCTTTTCAGCCTTTATCTGCTTTCTCTGAGTTTCATACACCTACTCCCTCTCTGTGGAGAAAGCCTTTCTTCTCTTCATTTCTATTACAACTCTCCCCACGTTCCTTCACAAATTGTGCTCTTCTACTAACTTCTAAAATACTACTGTTCCCCATCTTTAATTCTGGATCCCATTTTCCTCTCATTGCACGAACATTCCCTAGAACACCTGGGCATGCCGAAGTCTTCAACGACCTCACACTTAACACCTAAATCTCTTATCCCAGGCACCTAGACCTGCATCATTCTTCATCTCAACCTCAAATTTACAATTTATAAGTTTAATTCATTATTTTTCTCCTCTAAATCTATTCCTGATGTAGTCTCTATCGTGGTCATTAACACTATAAACCAATCAATTGTCCCCATCAATAGCTGAATGAAACTAGGCAATCATTCTCCTACTCATCACATTAAATAAGTCACTAAATCTGGCCCATTTTGCCATGCTTGGTTGCACTGATGTTTAACAGCTACTCTTCGTCTCATCATGACCACCACTGTTTTAAAATTAAAGGTGTTCATTTAACTTTTGGACTATTGAGATATCTTCCTGACTGGTTTCCCTGCCTCAGTCTACCTTAAATCCAGTCTCTATTATACCACTGGAGTAATCAAACTAGCATACTTTGGAAAGTGACAGAGGGTGCTATTAATAATTATTTTAGCATTACAGGCACAAACGGGGGCAATCCTAAGCAAACCTGGAACAAATGGATACCTCTGATGGCCCCTGCTTACCTCTTCACCCACATCTCTTACGACTACCCTACTCTCATGTTATGCTTCATCTATACAGAATAATTTGTAGTTTTCCAAATGCATTATTTCCCCTCATTCCTTTGGGCTCTTCGCATGCTGCACACTATGCCTCAAGCGCTATTTCTACCCCCTTCACCTGACTAAATTAATTTAGTTTATCAGGTTCTCATTTTAGATATACCTTCCTACAGGAAGCCTAGCCTGACCTTTGGAAGACTAATTTATGTGTTTGTAGGAGGGGTTCCCAAAACAGTTCATATATAACATTTTGGGCACCTCTAATGTTCTGCAATTATCTATTGTTTGTCTGTGTTCACCATTAGACTACACATTCCTTGACGGCAAAACCAACTTCATTCACATTTATATTACTAGAGCCTAAATGACCTAATCCATAGTGAAGAAAAATAATTTTTAAGGAAATGGACAACATGTTTTTGATATCATCTCCCTCTATGGACTTTGAGATCCATGACAGGCAGAAATTGTTCTTAACTTATGAGGCCCCAGTATTTAACACATTAGATGTTTAATGTTTTGCTGAACAGGCTCATTTGTAAAGG
This sequence comes from Indri indri, assembly GCA_004363605.1. Classification (NCBI taxonomy): domain Eukaryota; kingdom Metazoa; phylum Chordata; class Mammalia; order Primates; family Indriidae; genus Indri; species Indri indri. The sequence goes on from RJWJ010009522.1 coordinate 22,495, forward strand.
TGGGACTCATTTATTAAATGTTCATTAGAACCAAAGAAGTCGGTGGAAAAAAAAAAATAGCTGAAGGAAAAATAGGAAAAAAATGATATAAATGAGAAAAAAAGGATAAAATAGAAAACGACAAATGATGCGTCAATAAAGCTTAGAAAGCTTCACATTACTCAGTATTACTTGGTTGGTCTTTCCAACTAAGTAGAAAGAAGAAACCTCTTTCTTCTTAACAATATGAAAAAGTACCCTTCATATTTTGTTTTTTCCATGAAGGCCTGTTAACCACAGATGGAAATTTTGGTGTACTGTAAATATAAACTACTCTTTGGTTCTACCAATTCTACCACTACAACTTTGGATTTTAGGATAAAGACATGGTTCTCATTCTCTACCTATGAGACTAAGTGATATCTACTTCTAAGGTCAAATAATTGCAAGGTTAGTGCAAGTTTTTAACAGGCAAATGGAAGTTCCTTCTCAAGAATATGTTTTTCATGTATAAATTCATAAAAGAAGGTTATTTTTATTTTACTAATTGACTTAATTTACTCTAGAATATAAAGAATATTAAAAGCATAATTTTCTTTGTCTAATGTGCTATAGAATTAGGAAGAACAAACTATGGATCAGAAAAATATGCATATACGAAATGCCAGGCATAAAAAATAAAGTTCATAGATCTAAGGTAAAAATTTTGTTGCTAAAGACATTTCATCTTATCTGTTGTCTTTTCTAATCCTTGACATTTTATTAGCTCTCTCTATATCTACCTACTGATAAAAGTTTATCTTATATATCTATCATACCCATATAGTATTTAGGATTTTCCTTGTTATTTCCTTTTATGAATATTCCTTATCTTTTAAAATCAAATTTCTCAATGATAATTCTCCATATAATTCAAAATCCTTCCAAATATTTTTAACAACCCTTTTTCTATATCCTTCTAGATCTTTTTATCTGTCCTTGCGGACTGACTTGGAGAGCCCTCTACTGGCCTGATGCTGTGTCAGAAAAAATTTTGCTTCATCATTTGGATACCTATTTTTACATACTTTCAGTAATATAATAATAATTGCATAATTAAAGTAAAACTTTTATTCAGAATGACAAAATTATAAAGAGAAAATGAATGGTTCTACTAAAAGACTTATCAAAACAAATTATTCTACTTACATAGCATAGAAAAACCAATTTTAAATAATTGTACACTATTAATCTCAGTACAGCACCATAAAGCCTTGCTATCATGTAACAGAAGTCATAGATGAGACCACATTATAATGTATTTTTCTATATTAGTAACTAAAGTATGAAAAGCAAGCTGGAATCGCTATGTAAAATGCCTCTGCCCAGGTAAATCTGATAGTTACTTGGTCTTCAATATTTCATGATTTTAACATAAACAATGCCTTTAGTATTTATAAACATGTTTGAAGATATAACGAAGGGAAAAAAGTCCACTTAAAATGATGTTTTTTAAATCTAGGAATAAAGACCTTAATGAAGAAGACAAAAAAATTTCTACAAAAATAAGTATACACCACCTCAGAGTTAGCGGGCCTCAATTTGATCCCAATAAAAATGCTAACAGTTTTTTGTTTTTTCTTTTGGAGATAAGCCAATTATAACATTTATATAGGAAAGCATATGAACAAGTTTTCTGTGACAGAGTCTCGCTCTGTCGCCCAGTCTAGAGTGCCATGGCTTCAGCCTGGCTCACTGCAACCTCAAACACCTGGGCTCAAGCCGTTGTCCTGCTTCAGCCTCTTGAATAGCTGTGACTACAGGAATGCCACACATGGCTAATTTTTTCTATTTTTAGTAGAGATGGGGTATCACTCTTGTTCAGGGCTCACACTGCTCTTGAACTCCTGAGCTCAAGAGATCCTCCTCGCCTCTGCCTCCCAGAGTGCTAGGATTACAGGCGTGAGCTGCTGCACCAGGCCTAAGAAAAACTCTTAAAAAGAAGAGTAATAACTGGGGAAAGTAGCCCTTCCAGTCTATAAATTTTGTTATAAAACCTCACAAACTCTGTGTTCCCATTAGACTGTACTCTCCTTATAGGCAAAACTAACCTTATTCATACTTCTTTTCCTAGGGCCTAGACACTACCTTACCCCTTCCAAAACAAATAAAATAGATAAGAAACAGATAAACATGTTTCCCTAAATGGTCTCTCCACCTGTAAGTTTTGAGATCAATAAACGCAGGAACTATTCTTCACTTTTATGACATCAGAATTTAGAATAGTTGATGTTTAATCATTGTTTTGTTAAATGGGCTCATGTGTAAAGGCAAGACTCATTTATAAAACACTCATTAGAATTAGACTTCGTGGTTGAAAAAATTACATAGAGGAGAAAGGAATAATAATATAAATAGAAATTATGATAAATTTGGAAAAAGTACATTCAAATCAAATTACAGATAAAAGGCTAATTTCTTTTATATATAAAGGGCTCCTAAAACAATAAGCAAAACCCTAAAACCTAACACAAAAAATAAGTAAAAGGTTATGAAAAAACAATTCACAGAAAAAGAAATGTGAATTGGTCCTAAATATATAAAAAGATGCTCAATATCACTCTTAAGAGAAATATGTATTAAAACCATATGGTGACACCTTCCCCCTGCCTTTTATATGAACCTACTGGAAGGGCAAAAATCCCTAAGTTTGATAACATACTCTGTTAGCATGGCTGACAGGTAGGGAGTGAAAGTAGGAGGAGTCTTACGTAATGTTTTCCTGGATGGCAATTTGACAATATCAATAAAAATTGCAAAGTCATACAACACCTAGAAATTTCATTTCTCAGAATTTAACTTACAAAAATATTTGCACACAAGCAAAATAATATTTATAACAGGCTATTCTTCACAGCATTATTTATAACAACCTCAAACTGAAACAACCCAAATTTTGATGAGTAGGGGATAAAGTGAATAAATTATGCTAACACCATAAAATGGAAAATCATGTAGCTGTAAAAGCAAAGGAAAAGGGTGCTATCTATGTAAAGATATGAAAATAATCATTGTAGTTTATATAATTTTAGGTATTAATAATATAAATGAAAAAAGCAGGTGCCAGATAAGTATATATTCTGATACTTTTTGTAAAATGTAGAGGGATAAAATACATTTATATCTGCTTGTGCTAGCCTCAACTCTGAAGGATACACTAGAAAATTGATGACAGTGGTTCTTGTGTGTGTGTTTGTGTTTGTGTGTGTGTGTGTGTGTGTGTGTGTGTGTGTGTGTGTGTGTGGAGCAGGTTCTGAACTGGACAGATGGAAGACAGTATCTTTTACCACACACAAATACGAACCATGTGAATGCATTATTAATTCAAAAATTGACTTAAAATATCCTAATATTACAAGTATATTTTTAATACGAGCTTTACTACTAAAACAACTACAAAATCCTCCGTAGCCTTACCTGCAAACCAGCCACATAAGAATCCTCACAATTTACATAATGTCCTAACATGGCATGTTGTGCCCGTAATTCATTATCTCTTATCCTCTCATGTAGGTGGGTAATTTGTTGCTTCTGCCTGAAAGACATAAATTGAGGTCACATTATAAAGAATATACCTTTCTAAAAGGTAGTTAAAATCAGAACCTTTAGTATTCTAATAATTGTACATAAGAGTTTAAAAGTATTATCAATTTTAAAAATTGTAATAGGGAATTATTTTAAACCACAGTACCATGTGTGGAATTACAGTAAAAGTTTATTTATACTGTAAAATACTTCCAGCATTCCTTAGAATGCAATCTTTTATAGAATAATTCTCTTAGATTCTAACAAAGGCATGCTTTGCTTTCTTTCTTCTTGTTATTTAACCTAATAAATGTTTCATCCTGCGTCTGGAATGCCATTACCTTAAAAAATCATTATTTTCATTTACACAAATTCTGTTCAATATTTCATACCTTTTGAGAATCTCATTGTCAGGGGTGAAAGTAGTTTTATAAAGATCATCTAGCCCAATTGCTGTTCTACACCTGCATCTTATTTAAAACATCCCAGGTTACATGGTTTACACATAAACATCACCAGTGATGAAGAACTCATTCAGTGATAGATCTCCATCTTTGTAAAGCTCTGACATTTCATTTAGGAATATAATCTCGTGTTGGAACCAGACACAATGAAGTTCAAATCTTTCTTCAGCAGCTCATAGCTTACTTTAACCACGTTATTTAACTTGTGTGAATATGTATCCTCATAAATTTTAAAACTGTTATGTGTTGGGCATGATGCTGAGAGCTCTGTATGCAGTATCTCTCATCTTCAAAAACTTAATAACAAGTTTCATAATGAACTTATGAGAGAGAGAGAGAGAGAGAGCTTTCAAGAAATCATATAGTGTGAGTAAACAAATAGCTTTATGTTTTCCAAAATTACTTACAAAGTAACTTCTGGAACTAGCTAGATTATATGTTTCAGACTGCATCAAAGACCTTTTTCTACTTAGAGTCATTTTTATTTTTTAAGAAATGTGCTAACCTCTAAGAAAATCCATACAGAAAACATTAAATAGGAAATAGATAAGTTAGGAGAGATTAGTCATATAACACTTTTTGAATAATTTAAAGCATTGCAAAAAAAAAATTTCCTTTGTCAAACAAGAGGGAGTAGCAGGGACTGGTTTTGCCCTCCTGCCTAAAAAAAAGTTTTTTTTAAAAAAAGACAAAATACAGGAAACGAAGATTCTCAAGACACTGGACATCAGGCAATTACGAACAATGATCTCTGAGAGATGGGTAACTAATGAAGTAAGCCCCATAACTGTCCCAGCTTACTGCTCAGAGAGTTGTCAAGCCCTAGAACAGGGCCAGTGGTCTCCCTGAGACAGAACAAGAAAAATGGCACAAGGCTAGGAACCTGGAGAAACCAATGCATCTACAGTTCACAGTGCTGAGTGACCCTTGAGAATTCAGTTGAATGTTAATTAATACATGCATGAGGAAACCACTGAAGGTACGTGTAAGGGAGAGAGCCAACCAAAAAGATCAAAGGGAACAGTGCTTGAAGCTCGCATAGGCCCTGGAATACTGCCTATTCCCAACTGCCAGCGTGAGAAACTTCATGATTCACACGGTATCATCAGTTCGCAGCAATTCTCTGGGGGCAATTTTAACTCCAGGGGACATTTAGTAACATCTAGAGACATTTTTGATTGCCACAACTGGGGCAGACTGCTACTGGTGTCTAGTGAGTAGAGACCAGGGATGCTACTAAATGCCTCCAATGAACAGGATAGCCCACTCACAACAAAGAATTGTCCGACCAAAAAAAAATCAATAGTACTGAGACTGAGAAACCCTGGGTTTCTAAGATGGGCGTCTCAGTAGTGGGGAAAAAAATAACCCTAGACAAAATAGCTCTAGTGTCATCTAACAAAACTTAAAAATAAGAACAAAAACTGCTTCTCAGAACAAAGCTCAGGAATACAAAAATATGTAACATCAAAAACAAGTTAAAATTCATAATGCCTAGCATCAAATAAAAAAACAAAATACCAGGAATGCAAAAAAGCAAGAAAATATAAGCCAGAATAAGAAGAAAAAGCAATCAACTGAAATGGAGCCAGAACTGACATGAATGATAGAATTATAATAACAGGCAAGGACACTAAGTCAGTTATTGCAACTGCATTCATATATTTAAGAAGCTAAAAAAAATGAACATGTTAAGTAGAGACATAGAAGACAAATAATACACTGAATGGGAATTAAGAGGAGATTAGACATTGCAGAACAGTGAACTTGAAAACGAAGCAATAGAAACTATTAAAACACACACACACACGCACACACACACACACACACACAGAAAAAAGACGAACAAATTAAAAAAAAAATGCAGAACATCAATGAGCTGTGGGACTATTATATAAAAGGGCAGATACATGCATAATTGAAAAACCTAAAGAGAAGGTAAGGGAGAGGGGTGCAGAAAAAAATATTCATAGAAAACAGGCCCGAGTTTTTCATATTTCATGAGGACTATATACCCATAGATTGGAGAAGCTCAGTGAACCTCAAGCACAAGTTATATGAAGAAAAAAACTAAGCCAAGATATGTCTTAATCAAATGGCTTATAATCAGTGATAAAAGCTTAAAAGCAGCCAGAGGGAAAAAAGATAAATTCACTCAGGTAAAGAGAACAGAAGATTTCTCATCTGAAAAATGCAAGCAAAAAGACAGTGAAGTACTTTATGTACTAAAATTAAAAAGCTCCCAATCTAAAAGGTCTTACACAGGAAAAATTTAAAAAATAACACAAAACGAAAAGACCTATCAACCTAGAATACTTAACCCAAGGAAAATGTCAAAAAAAAAAAAAGGGTGAAATAAGACCTTTTATGGAGACTTAAAAGCTGAAAGAATTCATCACCTGTAGATTTCAATGACAAATAATAAAGGGACACCTTTAAGCAAAAGAAAAACGATACCAGATGAAAACCTGGATCTACACAAAAGAAGGAAGTGTACCAGAAATGATAACTACATGGGCAAATACACAAGATATTTTTCTTATTACTTAAATCTCATAAAAAGATTATACACTGTGTAAAATAAAAATAATAATGTATTACAGGGCACATAACCTTTGTAGATGTACAATGTGTGACATAATAGCTCAAGGGCTAGGAGAGGAAAAATGAAAGTATACTTTATAAGATTCTTACATTTACATGAAGTAGTATAATTTGAAAATAGACTGCTATACTTTAAAGAAACATATAATAAACTCGAAAGCAATCATTATAATAACATAACAGAGTTACAGCTAACAAGCCAACAAAGGAGACAAAGGGAATTATAAAAAGAAAAATTCAACTAATTCAATGGAAGGCAAAGTGGAACAAAGAACAGATGGGACAATTAGAAAACAAATAGCAACATGGCAGATTTAAACTCGACCATATCAATAAAAACAAAATGTAAATGGTCTAAAGACTCCCAATTAAAAGGCAAACACCGTCAGAGTAAGAGCAAACTTACTAAAGAATAAGACCAAACTATCTGTTATCTACAAGAAAACCATTCTAAACATAAGGACACAAATAGAAAAGTAAGCTAAAAAAAAAAAAAAGGAAAACCCATGCTAAGAACATAATCGAAAGAGAACTGGACTGGCTATATTAATATTAGCCCAACATATTTTTAGAGCAAGGAGTATTGCCAGCAACAAAAGGTATAATTTCATAATAATAAAAGAGTCAATTCATTCAGAAGAAATAACGTTTTAGGGTCTAAGAGCATAGCTTCTAGATACATGAACAAAAACAATAGCAAAGAGAAACAGACAGACCCACAATTATAATATAAATGGATATTCCAACACCTGGCTTTTAATCACAGAACAGATAGACAGAAAATCAGAGGATATAAAAGATGTAACACTATCACCTGATTTGCCCTAAAAGGAATTTATAGAATGATCCACACAACAGCAGCAAAATACACATTCTTTTCAAGCATATGTGGAACATTTATTAAAATAGATAATATTCTGGCCATAAAACAAGCACTGACAAAATTAAAAGAATTCAATTCGTCTAGAATATGTTCTCTGACCAAAATTAAATTAAATTAGAAATGAGGAAAAGATTGCTGGAAAGTCCTCAAAATATTTGGAAACTATGCAATATAATTCTAAATGACCTGAGGGTGAAAGAAGAAATCAAAAGAAAAACTAGAAGTACTTTGAACTGAATGAAGATGCAACTCAAAGAAATTAAAATTTGTCAGATATTGTTAAAGAACACCTTAGGAAATTTATAGTACTAAATGCCTAAACTAGAAAAGAAGAAAACTCTCAAATAAATTATCACAGCCTCCACATTAAGAAACTAGAAAAAGAACAAATGAAACCCAAAGTAGAGCAGAGGAAATAACAAAGATCAAAGCAGAAATCACTGAAATAGAAAACAAACAAACAAACAAAAAAACTCAGCAGACAAAAGGAATGAAACGAAAAGCTGGTTCTTGAGAAAACTGACAAAACTGATAAACCTCTAGTCAGACTAATCAGGAAAAAAAGAGAGAAGATACTATCTATCCATATCAGGAATAACAGAGATGACATCATTATAAATTCTGCAGATTTTAAAAGAATAACAAGGGAAAATATTATGATCATTATTGGTAATAAATTTGACAACTAAGGTGAAGTGAATAAATTCCCTGAGAGACAAACTACCAAAATTTAATCAGGAAGAAATAGGCCAGTATTACCAATACCAAAATCAGATAAATATATTACAAGAAAAGAAAACTATAGAACAATCTCTCTCATGAACATGAATGAACTCTTAACAAAAATTAACAAACTGATTCCAAAAATATATAAAGAAGAAAATACATCATGACAAAGTGAAGTCTATCCCAGGAATTGCAAGGTAGGTTTTACATCTGAAAATTCATCAGCTACCTAGGAATAGAAGACATTTCCACAACTTAAAAAGGGAATCTACAAAAAACTTACAGCCAATATCATACCTAATGGTGAAAGACTGAAGGCTTTCCCCAAATAAAAATCAGCAACAAGACAAGGAAAAGGATGTCTACTCTCACCACTTCTATTCTATACTGTATTAGAGCTTCTACCCAGTTCAATAAGGCAAGAAAAAGAAATAAAGGGACTCCATATTGAAAAGGAAAAGATAAAACCACCTTTAATCACAGACATAATGATTATCTAGGTTAGAAAATCATATTTAATCTACAAAAAAAACCCTATTTGAATAAGTGAGGTTACCACGGTTGCAAGATACAAAATTTTATTTCTATATATTTAAAACAATGAGAACCTAAATTTTAAAAATAATATTTGCTGTAGCATCAAAAAACATGAAGTACTTGGGAAGAAATATAAGTAAAGATGTACAAGATCCATACATTAAAAACTTTTAACAATGCTGAGAGAAATTAAAAAAAAAATCAATGGAGAGTTTTATAAAGTTTGTAGAAACTGATAAATCAATTCTGAAAATGATATGGCATTGAAAAGGTTATAGCATAGCCTAAACAATTTTAAAAAGAGAATAAAGTTACACTGTGCAACTTCAAGACTTATTACAAAGCTCCAGTAATGAAGACAGTGTTGTTCTGGCATCATGATAAGTAAACACATCAATGGAAAGGAATAAAGTCTAGAAACAGATCTACACATATATGATGAACTGATTTTAGACAAGGATAAAAAGGTGAATCTGAGAAGAAAGCCTAGTTTTTCAACAAATGTTGTTAGAACTTGATATTCATATGCAAATAAATGAACTTCAATCCGTACCTTGTACCATTTACAAAAATTAACTCAACATCACAGTTTTAAATATAAAATGTAAAACTATGAAACTCCTAGAAGACAACAGAAATCTTTGTGACCTTGTGTTTTTGTGACTTTGTATTTTATGGATTATACATTATATCAAAAAGATTCTGGCACTCATATGTTTATCACAGTACTATTAACAATAGTAAAGATATGGAATCAACTTGTGTCCATCACTGATGAATGGATAAAGAAAATATGGTATATGTATGTATTTGTGTACACACACACACACACACACACACACACACACACACACGGAATACGATTCAGCCATAAAAAAGAATGAAATCATGTTGCAGCAACATGGATGGAACTGGATGGAGGCCACTACCATAATTGAAATAATTTAGAAAGTCAAATACCACATGTTCTCGTAAGTGGTAGCTAGATAATGTGTACACACAGACATAGAGAGTGAAATAATAGACACTGGAGACTTGGAAGCCTGGGGATGGAGGTGTGGGATGAGAAATTACCTAATGTACTTAATGGGTACTATTTATACTAACTGGGTGAGGGTTACACAAACAGCCCAGACTTCACCATTATACTATTTATATCCATGTAAAAAATCTGCTCATGTACCATATAAATATAGATAAATTTTTGAAAAGAAAACCACAAAAAAATAAGTTATTCAATAAAGAGATTACGCTCAATAAGCTTGACCTTGTCAGGTGAGCCATTAAAAGATGGTCTGGAGGTGAGAGATCAGAGAACTCGAGGTCAGAGACAGAAGTAGTCAGAGAAATACTCTCTTGCTGGCCTTTAAGAAGCCAAGAGCCATGTTTCAAATTTTCGAGAGAGAGGTAGCCTCTAGGAGCTGAGGGCTCCATTCTTACAAAACCACAAGGAAATGAATTCTGCCAACCACCACACGAGCTTGGAAGACATCCTAAGTCACAATAAAACTCCAGCCCTGGCTGACACCTTGCTTGCAGCCTTGAGAGATCCTGAGCAGAAAACCTAACTAAGGCAAACCCAGACTTCTGACCCATGGAAAACTGTGAGATAATAAATATAAGATGGTATGTAGTAATAGAGCACTAATAGACTACATTAAATGTACCACCACATGTTAAGAGACTAAAGTGTTTTCACAAATCTTGAGTAATTGCATAAAAAAGTTTTTGAATAAAAAAAAGATTTCATAGATTGCAACATCAAAAAGCACAATCCACAAAGACAATGTTGATAAATTAGACTTCATTAAATTAAAAACTTCTGCTATGTGAAAGACACTTAAAAGAAGAAAAAAGTAAACCTCAGACTGATACATAATATAATAATAATTATATGTGTCTGTATGTATATATACAAGTATGTATATGTATGCATCATTCCCTGAACTCTAGATTCAAAACCCTCAATAGAAACTATTTTCAGAGACCCAGTTTAATAAAGGAAAGGAACCCTCTCAAAAAAGTTACAAATACACTTTTTTAGTTTTTTGTATTTTCTCAACTAGAGACTGAATGTATTCATTCTTATTCTTTCCCTGGATCAAGTACAGGATCACTGCACTTCTAGCTAGATTTGATATTTCCTCTGGTACTTAGTTGTTGCAGCAGATTCCTGAAGTGTGGGTGGCCTGGTAATCCCACTTATGGCTAACATCTGAAGTGGGACAGTTTTGTTGGGGACTGTGCCCTTAAACCTGCGGAATCTAATGCTAACTCTGGGAGTTCAGTGTCAGAAGTGAATTTCAGTACACCAGCTGGGACTGAAATAGAATAGACTCAAAAACTGATTCTATCATTGATTGTATAATATTAATACTACATGCCTAGGTATAAGCAACCAAAATAATTTACATAGAAATAAACTATTAAAAGTACATTTAAATGCTCAAATTAGCTAATAAAAATAATCAAATCTCATTTCAACACCTGTGATGGAAAATAACGATTCCTTCATTATGAGGTGCATCTCAAAGTAAAACACATATGTTACAAATTCCCATGAATATTATAGAATCTTACATGTGATAATCAAATGTACGGAGTTTGGAATACTTTTATAATCATGATATGTACTTGCTAGCCTTCCTTCAAGTAATCTGATCATAAATCCTATCTTATAAGGCAGATGAATTAGAAGATTATGAATTCAATAAAAAAGTATCAATGTTACACCAAAGAATCCACCATTTTAAAAACCTATCTAGCACAATTAGATGACTTTACTTTCACATATAATTAAATGAGAAACATATATATGGCAAATTTAGAGTTCTCTTCTACCTTGCCAGTGTCATTTACCAATAGCAATACTCGGTTGTCACCACAAGAGGTATAAGGGTCTCTCTGGGTTAGTTCCAAGTACACTGAGTTACTATCTGATCAATTCAGTGGCAAATACTGAGCAATTTCAAAGTGCAAACCAATACAAGAACTACCAGTCTAAGCAATAGCACAGGTTAACCAGCAACCTTGACTTCTTTTCTATTAAAACGAGTCTACTTCCTCTGAATATTTGGTGAGTACCTATCATGAGTAATGAAATGTACAAGAAAGAGTTTCTTCTGTGAAGGAGCTCAGAGTCTATTCGGGAGAGATAAGCATATAAACAGTAACAATTATACATACAAAACACGTATATGTGACTACCATTCACTGATGGCTACTATGTATCAGGCAGTATATTAGGATTTTTACATACATTCATTCATTTAATTCTCATGCTAGAAAATTGGGTGTAGGAGGGGAGTTGCCTACAACAGTGACTTCCAAAAAACTTCATTTAAAATTTTTTAAAAATATATATATATATATTTGGGGAGATTTTGTATGTATGTATTTATTTATTTATATTTCAGAATACTATGGAGGTACGAACATTTTAGTTACACACATTGCCTTTGCACCACATAAACCAGAGCTACAATACATGCCCTTTTAATTGACAGAATTGTATATATTTGTGTGATATTTCAATGCATGCATACAATATGTAATAATCAAATAAGGGTAATTAGCATACCCATCATCTCAAGACTTTATCATTTCTTTGCGTTGGTAACATTCAAATTCCTCTCTTCTAGCTATTTGAAAAAATACAATAAATTATTGCGTACTATAGTTACCCTACAGTATAACACTAGAACTTATTCCTATCTAGCTGTAATTTCGTATCCATTAGCCAACCTCTCTCCTTTCTCCACTCCCCATAACCCTTCCCAGACCTAGTAAACACCATTCTCTTTACTTCTATGATGTCAATTTTCAAAAAACTTCATTCTTGTTTAAGTGGTGAAACTCCTTTACCCAGGCAGATAAGTAGATTAAAATGCAGAAGCGTAATAAGCACTTTATTGAGAGAACACCTAAATGGCTATGGTGGTAGATAAAAAGAATGAGAAACTAGGTTTCCTGTTTTTCTGAATTGTTCCTGAAATTAATCTATAATATATGCTTTTTCTCATGAGATGGGGAAAATTTAGGAACACAGTTTAGACAGCATTTTTCCCAAACACATGCTCTGCTTGACCTAATTATCTAGTCATCTACTACAAAAGCTACATGCAGTGTGAAAAAAAAAAAAGTTTTTTTCTCATGTAATTATTGTGGGTAACTTGATATTTTCAGAAATAATATCCAACATATAATTTTTGTTAAGTGACTTGAAAGATATCATCCACACAAAACATCCCAAAGTAGGAAGCTTAGCTTCTTCACTCTCAGTTCCATTCAATTGGACACCAAATCCTGTCAATTCTATCTCTGAAATAGCCTCTGCATGTGTCGTCAACATTTTAAAGGCCATTAGTCTAATCTACTTCCTTGAAAAACAGAAATGTTATACATTTGGTTCTAATTTTAAGTAATACATATGTTATAGAGACTTTTATATACAAACTTTTTTTACTTTTAAATACTGGTTATGCTGCTTTTGAAACAAAAGCTGCTAGTTTGTCTTCTACTGTTTTATGCAATATCAAATGCACTGATTATCAAAAAATGTATAGTAAACTTGTAAAGAAACCAAACATTATTTAAGATACTGGGTGTGGTAGATTTTTTAACAAAATACCTCAATTATTCCTCTCCCTGTATTATTAATGCCCCATTTACAATGTGACTTTGCTGTTCCTGATGTCTGAAGGCAAGGTCTACTGGCCTTGTGACCAACAGAATGTAACAAAAGTGACATTGGGCCCGTTCTAAACCTAAGCCTCAAGAGACCTTGTATGCTTCATTCACTCTTAGAATCCCACCCAGTCATCACATGAACAAACCCAGACTAGCCTGCTGCAGAGTGAGATCACATGGAGTAAAGATAAGCCATATAGCTGTAGCCACCATCCTAGGCCAACAGCCCCCACCCAACATGCCACTACCAGAGATGTACGAATAAGCCTAGCTGAAGAATTGGCCAACTGAGCAACTCGAATTATTTTAAGTTCTCCCTTAGTCTCCTTCTATAATATACACAAGAAATATATATTTTATTAGAATATGTCAATAATTTTCTACATTTCCTATTGACTTATACCCAATGGAATGGTATTCAAAAAATAATAAAAGCCAATTGATTCTCTTTAAGGGAGAGCAAATCCATATTACTAAAATTCTACAATGGTCTGTTTAGAAAGACTATTAATTTCAAGTATATATAGTGAATTAAATTATAAGTGTTAAAAATACATATACAGTTGGGCATGTACCTATTCACATATAAGATTTACTTGTATTGCAAACAGCTAATATTTTTAAGTAGCTTTTTCTAAAATCAATTAAAACTATCTTCTACAATCTTCATTCATTTATCGACAAGGGAAGTTATCAAGTTTTAAGCATATACTACATGCCAGACTCTCTTCAAAATGTTGGGGACATAGTGGAGAACAAGAAAAGTCCAGATGTCTATGGTCTAGTTCATATTCCAGTAGATCTTCCTTAAATACTAAGTTTCCAAGTAAAACCTTTTGAAATTTCAACTATTAAATGCATTTAACATTTGAATTAGAATTTTAAAGATAAAATATTCACTATTTTATCCCATGCAAGCACACAAAAATAAGCAATGATTAGCATTAAGAAAAAAAGCCTCGTAGAACTATTTCCCAATTACCATGGTATACAACATGTTTAATTATCCCAAAAGCATACATAAATGATGTAGAACCAATCTACATCAAAGATAATATGATTAAGTAACATTAAGGTTTACTCCTCAGAATAATCAGGGGACTGTATTAAGTACAAATGAATTTCTTTTTCAAAGCTTAGGTACTCAAACATTCAGAAACTTTGGAATGTACCGTAAAACTCCCATAATTCTTAACTATAAGTCATTATCTTCATAGTTCGTGGCTTCACACCTAACATACTTAAAGGAGATTACTATTATACTTTTTAAAAATAGTTTTCCAATTTGATAGTTCCCAAGTATAAAACACAAAGATACTATCTTGTAGCTGTGATAGTTCATTAGCATTGTAGACAACCTACTACATATACAGAAAAGACAGACAGTAGCTTCTAAACAATAAAATATTAATAATTCACTAAGTGAATGAGGAGAGTCATGGAAATCAGACATATAAATCCTAAGTTCAGACAGTAGATCTTGAAAAGACTGGGAGTGGGGAATGGAAAATATGCACCATCAACGTTACTTGTAAGGTTCTGGTTCTAAAACTCTAAGTAGTGGATGCAGAGGTAATTGTTTCATTAATCTACATTTCTGTGTGCCTGAAATATTTAGTAATTTAAAAAAACAGACTCACCGATCAATTACAATTTCTTTCTGTCTTAGAAGTCCTTCTTTTATTTTCAACATTGATTCCCACTTACTGAAATCCTGATAGCCAGAAGGTGAATAACTTTGACGAGATGATCCAGTCAAAACCTGCACAAACATGTTTACACTATTAGTATGCTAAAAGTATCCAAAGAAATATTTATATACCATCCAATATTTTCACAATGATTTTCTTTGAAAAATTGCTCCAACTTTTCAAAGACAGTCCGAAATCACACTTGCGAATACAACATAACTTGAAGAAATTCAAGGAAGTTCCAAAGTAAATGTTCAAGTCTAATGAAGAATTGATGACAACAGGACATTTAACCTGGCTAATTATAATACAATATATAAGATCTTATTTTCATTATCTTGTGGAGTAGAATCTTTCTGGAAATAAGAGCTTAATCACTGGCTAAGGAAGGAGCATAATTAAGGAATGTACCACAGCCTAAGTAAACAAACATTACCAGGAGGGTTTCCACAAGGAAATAAAAGCAATATCTATAGTAATTCAGACTTCAAATTGTCATGCATCATATCATCATTTAATTACATTAAAATTTCAAAATGATAAATGTTTTCACCAAGTAGTAAATATATCCATAGAAAATATGACTATCCATTAAGCAGGTAATTTGTATGATTATTGTTCTCCAGTGTAAATTATACCATTTAGAAAAAATCTGCTTAGACTTTGAGAAAAATTTCAGATACTTAAATCAACAACAATAAAAACCAATGTGGCAAATATCCTCAAATTTCTACCACTAAAATAACAACAAACATTTTTTTTAACATTGGCATCATGGGTTCAATTGTGTCCCCTCAAAAAGATAAGTTGAAGTCCTAACTCCCAGTACCTCAGAAAGTGATCTTATTTGGAAATAGGGTCTTTGCAGATGTAGTCAAGATGAGGTCCTTAGGGTGAACCCTAATCCAATATGACTGGTGTCCTTATAGAAAGGGAAAAATTTAAACACGCACACAAGGAAGACCGTGTGAAGAGACACAGAGATAATCCCACATGAATATGAAAGCAGAGACTGGAGCGATGCATCTATAAGCCAGTAAAACACCAGAAGCTAGGAGAGAGGTATGGAACAGATTCTCCTACACAGCCCTGAGAAGGAACCAACTCTGCCAACACCTTAATTTTCAACTTTTAGCTTGCAGAACTGTGAGACAATAAATTTCTGTTGTTTAAGCTACCCAGTTTGTGGTACTTTGTTAAGGCAGTGCTAGGAACCTGGTTTCAAATAGAAACGTAAATTCCTTGGCAAGCAAGAAGATGTTGTATAAACATCACAAAGCAACAGTAGGAGAATTCAAATGTGCAGTACTATTTTTATCCTTTATTTTCCAAAGATGCTACTAATGAGGACTACTTCTGAGTAAACCACTAATTGTGTGACATCAAGCAGTCCTAGAGTAACTCTTTAAACAACCTCTATGGAAAACAGTGTGGAGATTTCTTAAAGAACTAAAAATAGAACTACCATTTGATCCAGCGATCCCACCACTGGGTACCTACCCAAAGGAAAAGAAATCCTTATATCAAAAAGATATCTGCACTGATATGTTTATCACAGCACTATCCACAATAGCAATGACATGGAATCAACCTAAATGTCCAAGTGTCCATCAAGTGATGATTGGATAAAGAAAATGTGTTGTGTATGTATATACATTATGTGTACGTATACACACACAACATGGACTTCTACTCAGCCGTAAAAAAGAATAAAATTGTGTCCTTTGCAGCAACATGGATGGAACTGGAGGCCATTATCTTAAGTGAAATGACTCAGAAACAGAAAGTCAAATACCACATGTTCTTGCTTACAAGTGGGAGCTAAATAATGTATAGACATGGACATAGAAAGTGGAATAATAGACATTGGATATTCATAAGGGCAGAAAGGGGCCATGGAATGAAAAATTACCTAATGGGTACTAGGTACATTAATAGAGTGAGGGTTACACAAAAAGTTCAGACTTCACCATGATGCAATATATCCATATATCAAAACTGTACTTGTACATCCTGAATCTATAAAAATAATTTTAAAAATAACATTATCAAAAAAAATAAAATAACTGGCTGGTTGTGGTGGCTCACACCTGTAATCCTAGCACGTTGGGAGGCTGAGGCAGAAAGATCACTTGAGGCCAGGCGTTTAAGACCAGCATGAGCAAAGCAGTGAGAACCTATCTCTACAAAAAATACAAAAATTAGCCAGGCATGGTGGCATGTGCCTGTAGTACCAGCTACTCAGGAGTCTGAGGCAGGAGCATGGCTTGAGCTTAGGAGTTTGAGGTTACGGTGAGCTCTGATCATACCATTGCACTCCAGCCTGAGCAACAGAGTAAGACCCTGTCACAAATAAACAAACAAACAAACAAATAAAATAAATTAAGAGACAGTCAAGTAATATTACGATTAGATGTTTCATAAGGAAGATAGGGTGAGTACAGACTAAGGACAGAAATCAGTTGATATTAATTACAGGGTACATATCTTCTCAGATAAAGAGATATTTTGAGTGTAAATGACACATGGTGTCACAGGGCAGGTTAGTCAGAGATCCTGGCTCTGAATTTCTTTCTTTCCCTTGTCTAATATACAACAAAGGCTAATAATCAGCCAGCATGCACCGGTACAGATGTTAGTTGTTACAATACTGAAGTACTTTCACTATGGTTGGTAACTAAATGCTATTCAAACCCTCTAACTGTCCTTTCCATAGCCAGACCACTCCTCAGAATTCTCCATGATCCAACAAATAAAGTGTTACTTCCCAGGGGGGTGTGGGAGGTGGGGAGAGATGGCTGACTAAAGACAGTGGTTACTAGATTGTCCCAAATAGAAGAAAAAGTTTCAGGTGAGAAAGCACAGCCCGGGAGAAATGCTGAAGGAACGATGACAGAATCTACCCTTACCAGAGATCCCATGGGAAGAAGATGTGGAGCAGAACAAGAAGGAACAGAATTTTGGCAGAGATCTACCCCCGAGGGATTTGGAACCAAGCAGAAATGGTAGATCAGAGTGTTTGCTTTTCCTCCTCTCAATCCTGTAGCAGTCTGCCAGATCCCAGTGTGTTGGAGAGCCCTTCTACTGTGATGAATCTAGGCACTGCTACCATCGGCAAACTGAGAGCTTCCTGGGAGCAGAACACTGGGCTGCGGCCCACATAGAGTCACTTCCCGTTGACACAGACCTGAGCTGAGACAGCAGATGCCATACTGCCTGCACACACGCCAGGTGTCTCTACCAGACTTACAAAGAACAGGTACCAATCCTACTGAAACTGGCACATAACATCAAGAGGGAGGGACTCCTCCTTAACTAATTCTATGAAGGCAGTATCACCCTGATACCAAAGCCAGGAAAGGACACAAAAAAAGAGAACACTACAGACCAATATACCTCATGAACACAGATGCAAAAGTCCTCAACAAAATACTAGCAAACTGAATCCAACAGTACATCAAGAAAATAATTCACCATGATCACGTGGGTTTCATCCCAGGGATGCAAGGATGACTCAACAGGCACAAATCAATAAATATGATTCACCACATAAACAGATCTAAAAACAAAAACTATATGATCATCTCAGCAGATGCAGAAAAAGCATTCAATAAAATCCAGCACTGTTTTAGGATAAAAACTTTTAACAAACTAGGCATAGAAGGAACATAGCTCAAAATAATAAAAGCCATATATGACGAACCCACAGCCAACATCATACTGAATGGGGTAAAGTTGAAAATATTCCCCCTAAGAACTGGAACAAGACAAGGGTGCCCACTTTCACCAGTTCTAATCAACATAGTACTGGAACCCCTAGCCAGAGCAATTGAACAAAAGAAAGAAATAAAGAGTATCCAAATCAGGAATGAGGAAGTCAAACTATCCTGGTTTGCCAATGATATGATCTTATATCTAGAAAACACTAAAGACTCCTCCAAAAGACTCCTAGAATTGATAAATAGATTCAGTAAAGTGGGTCAAAAAATTAATTCAACAAAAATCAGGTGCATTTCCATACACTGTTAAAAGTCAAGCTGAGAATCAAGAACTCAATATTATTAACAATAGATGCAAAAAAAATAAAATAAAATACCTAGGAATATACTTAAGCAAGGAGGTGAAAGATCTCTACACGGAGAATTACAAAACACTGATGAAAGAAATCATAGATGACAGAAATGGATGGAAAAACATCCAATGCTAATAGATTGGAAGAATATTGTTATAATGTCCTTACTGCCCAAAATGATTTACAGATTCAATACAACTTCCATCCAAATACCAATGTCATTTTACTGGAACTAGAAAAAAGAATTGGAAAAAAAAGTCCTAAATTTCATATGGATTAAAAAAAGACCCTGAATCGCCAAAGCAATCCTAAGGAAAAAGAACAAATCTGAAGCATCACATTACTTGACTTTATACTACAAGGCTGTAGTAACCAAAATATTAATAGCACAGCACTAGTATAAAAGTAGATACATGGATCAATGGAACAAAAATAGACAACCCAGAAATAAAACATCGACAACCAACTGATCTTCTACAAACCAGACAAAAATATACACTGGGAAAGGACCCACTATTCAATAAATGGTGCTGGGAAAATTGGAGAGCCACATGCAGAAGAGTGAAACTGGATCCATATCTCTCACCATACACAAAAATAAACTCAAGATGGATTAAAGACTTAAATGTAAACCCTGATGCCATAAAAATTCTAGAAGAAAATGTAGGAAAAACTCTTCTGGACATTGGCCTAGGCAAAGAATTTATGACCAAGATCCCAAAAGCAAATACAAAAAAAACAAAACAAACAGATGTGACTTAATTAAACTAAAAAGTTTCTACACAGTGAAAGAAATAATTAACAGAGCAAATAGGCAACCTATGGAATGGGAGAAAACACTCACAAACTATACATCTGACAAAGGACTAACATCCAGAATCTATAAGGAACACAAATAAATCAGCTACAAAAAAACAAATAACCCCATTAAAAAGTGGCAAAAGACATGAACATTTTTCAGAACATGAGACACAAATGACAAACATATGAAAAAATGCTCAACATCACTAATCATCATGGAAATGTAAATTAAAACCACAATGAGATACCACATTACCCCTGTCAGAATGGCCATTTTAAAATATCAATAAACAATAGATGTCGGAGTAGACGGGGTGAAAAGAAAATTCATATTCACTGCTGCTAGGAATGTAAATTAGTACAACCTCTATGGAACACAGTATGGAGATTCCTCAAGGAACTAAAAGTTGACCTACCATTTGATCCAGCAATCCCACTACTGTTTATCCACCAAAGAAAAAGAAATTATTATATCAAAAAGACACATGAACTCATATGTTAATCACAGCACAATTCACAATTTCAAAGAAATGCCCAACTGATGAGTGGATAAAGAAAATGTAGTGTGTGTTTACACACACACACACACACACACACACACACACACACACACCACTGAATACTATTCAGCCATAAAGAGAATGAAATAATGGCTTTCACAACAACTTGGATGGAACTGGAAGCCATTATCCTAAGTGAAGTATCTCAAGAATGGAAAAACAAAAACCACATGTATTCACTTATATGTGGGAGCTGAATGATGGGTATACGTGCTCACGCAGATTAGCATAAGGGACTTTGGAGACTCCGAAGGGGGTATGGTGGGAGAAGGGTCAGGGATCAAAAACTACCTATCAGGTACAATATATACTATTTGGGTGATGGGTACACTGAAAGCCTTGACTTCACCACTACACAATCCATCTATGTAACATAAAACCACTTGTAACTCCCCTAAATCTACTGAAATAAGAACAGTAAATAAAAAGTTGGTTAAATTGATGATCTGAAATTCTGCCTGAGGCATTAACTTCAGTTATCTATTGAAGTTACTACTAGTTTTGAAACAGGGTTTGCTTTAAATCTCAAATAATGTAAAATCTTACAGGTAGGAAGAGTCCCTCAGGAGCCATTCAAGCTCCACTGAGCTTTCTGAAATAGAAAAATCAAGTAGAGCAGGGATTCAAAAGTCCAGTTCACTGTCAGTTTTTTCATGGCATGCAAACTAAAAATGGATTTAATATTTTAAACAGTTGAAAACAATCAAAAGAAAAATATTCTGTGACACATAAAGTTTTACTGGAATACGTACACACTCATTCTTTTACATATTGCCTGACCACTTTCATAACAAAGTTGAATAGCTACAAGACACAATACATGTCTATATATATAGATATACATTTACTAAGAGATTACATATTTAAAACTAGTTATTCAAAGAACACTTTAAAATTATATTGCAATATGTATCAATAAATCTAAAAATTTAGATGAAATAAACAACTTTCTAAGAAAATATCAATTACCAAAATTAACTTTTGAGACAGACTATCTGAA
Organism: Indri indri; assembly: GCA_004363605.1. Classification (NCBI taxonomy): domain Eukaryota; kingdom Metazoa; phylum Chordata; class Mammalia; order Primates; family Indriidae; genus Indri; species Indri indri. Next base: position 44,065 of record RJWJ010009522.1, read on the forward strand.
TAATCATAGGAAGGACTGGGGGGGTGGGGTGGGGAAGTCTACTACCAAAATGAGGTATTGATTTTACAGGTAGTTTTTTCCTAAATCTAAAGAAAAAATAAAGCAGTAAAATAAGAAAAATTTTGAGAAAGCTAATGAAGTAGGGCTTGAATAATAATGAAACATGTTATAAATTGACCATATTTAAAACAATAATGCATCTTAATGCAGATACAGAAATTCATATTAAAATACCACCAATTTTTGGTATCACTGAAATTAAATAACACACTTCTAAATAATACATCAGTTGAACTGAAAGAGAATGAAAATATCAAAATTTGTGGGATACAGCTAAAGCAGTACTGAGAGGACAATTTAAAGTCCTAAGTAGTTAAATTAGAAAAGGGGAACGGTCTCAATCTAAGCTCCCATCTTTAGAAGCTAGAGCATACACCCAAAGCAACACCATTGTTGTCACAACATGACTATACAGTATTTCTCCCTTATCCGCAGTTTCACTTTCCATGGTTTCAGTTACCATGGTCTACTGTGGCCAAAAAATATTAAATGGAAAATTCCAAAATAAACAATTCATAAATTTTAAATTGCATGCCATTCTGAGCAGCATGATGAGTCCTGCACCATTCCACTCTGTCACAACCAGGACATAAATCATCCCTTTGTCCAGTATATCCACATTGCGTAAGCTACTGGCCCATTATCCACTTAGTAGCTACCTTAAATATCAGATCAACTGTCTTGGTATATCAGTGCTTGTGTTCCAGTAACCTTTATTTTACTTAATAATGGCCCAAAATGCAAGAATAGCAATGCTTACATATTGTTATAATTGTCTATTTTATTATTAATTATTGCTAATTTCTGACTGTGCTTACTTTACAAATTAAGCTTTATCATAGGTATGTATGTATAGGAAAAAACAGTATATAGAGAGTTTGGTACTATCCCCAGTTTCAAGCATCCACTGGAGGTCTTGGAACATATCTCCCACAGATAATAGGCAACTACTATATACATTTTTCAAAAACTCAAACTATAACATTTTATGTAAATTTAACCCTTCACATTTTTAAAAGTTAAATTCCACTATATGTAAATCACACCTCAATGATCCTATTAAAAATGGGTGTATTTTGTTTGTAAATAGTATCAATAAAATTGATTTTTCTAAAAGTAATTCCAGGTGAATATTTACACATATCCCATCCAACACTGTACATGACAGAATGCACTGTCCTGGCTATAAGTTCCTATCTCTTCATCACTCTGGTACTATCCCACATCTGCAAATAGTCATGAGATAAGAGAAAATGCCCGATAAAGTAAATACCCTACACCAAGAGTACAAGAACAGAGTTGATAACAACCTACAGGCTGGCTCTCAAGAGCTGTCAATACTCTAGCAGAACAAAGAAACCTTCTATTAAGGCAGGGGACAATCTTGCTTCCTAATATGGAAAAGAGAAAAGTATTTTGTATTCAAGTAACTTCTCCCCTATATCCCATTAGTAGCACATTTTATCCCAAGTAGTTAGAAAACAATTAAGAATTTCTATTCAATAAAATCATAACGAGCCATGAGATGCATACTATCGTGCGGCAGTTATATATTGACAGTAAAAAACGTATTTTGACTGTATCTTAGAAAACCTAGATACTTGTTTCGATAGAAAAATATGTATTAAAATTCACATATTGATAAAAGAGAAAATTACTGTTGTTATGCTGTTTTACTTAGAATTTCAAGTAGTCATGTTTCTACTTGACTGTATCCAATGTAAGTAATCAAGCAGACATGATAATTTAAACTTATGAATATATAATTTATATTTATAGCTTAAGAATAATAAAACTTGAACTAGATATGAACATGAAATGCAAAAGGTAATTATAAAGGCTTGTAGCTACGTGAATTAATCTGAAGTAAGAAACAGAAAGTATGTCATCGAAGTAACATTTCAAAATCTGTGAAGGTGAAACAAAGACACTTTTACAAGTAAAAATTGTTCATATATATATGGTTGGGAAAGGAATACCTCCTTTAGATGTTTTACTAAAAATGTACAACATACACTGTTCTCTGGTGGTTACAGAAGAAAACAGTAGTTTACTAGCCAAGGAAGAATAACTCTTCTGCATATAAAATGTAACCATATAAAGGTATAGACCCAGAAGACACATATAGGTACCTCTTATTGGGAACGGCAAATTCCACACTCAAAACTGAATATGGATAGTGGGCATCTACAACAATCCCAAATACATGCTACTTAGATGAGACCCAGACGCTACGAAAAGTTGCCAAAATATGTCAGTTAATGCCAAACATGCTTCTAATAAAAGTTTACTATAGTGCAGCTGAAAATAGCTCAAAATTCTTTGGCTTGGACAAATACTGTTAAATTTAGATAATCCAGTGCTACCACACTTAACTGGAATACAACCTCTGCAGTTCTTCAAGTTTGTTATCTCTCCTTCATTTGCCTTTGTCCCTGAGCTCATTCATCACTCACAACATGTCAAATAACACAGCAAATCTTCCTCTGTTTCCTGGAATAGTCTATCTGAAGAGATACTCTACAAGTGCTTTTAAGTAAAAGAATCAGGATACTGCACCCAAACATAAATAAATTCACAAAGCTCAACAGTGAAGATGACAATAAACTACAAATAACACAGAATTTAAAAAGCTTTTACTAACCAAGAAAAGGAAAAAATATGGATTACATTATTACTAAAAGAACTATGCATTTAATGTAAGATCTATATTTTAACTAAGCCCATATAATTATTTTAGAATATATTACTACATATTAATTTTCTCTAACCAAAAAAACAAAAAAACACATAAAATTCTATCAGTAGCCCCTTCCTCAGAGTGACCCATTATAAATTAAACTTTACGTCTTGACCCTCAAAATTTAAATTATATTAATAGAAGGAATTGTGTTTTTAATAATCTCATTATTGCTTCGATTTGTTTTTATTACTGACTCTATGTTTTCCTTGCCATCCTAATATGCTTTACTGAAATAACAATTCAAGTATATTGAGTTACTCCAAGGGTAAAAAACCCTAGGAAAAAAATGATAAAAAGAAACCGACAGGAATACATGTCTGTATTTTATATCTTAAAAATACACATGCAGGAAGATAAAGAGAACAGTAAAAGTATTTCTGATTTCCACCATCCTGAACAACTAAATTACTATTCTTTTCTTTCAGAAGGAGGAACGTTTTTCTTCTCAAAAAACAACATGGTTCATGTCTGTGTTAGCATTATCATGTTTAAAAAAAAATGCAAAGAGGTGAGCCATGCATGAAACATGATCTCATTACAGTCATAACATAAAAGTGAAGAGCAGAAATGGCATATCCAATATTGAGAAGTAAATCACTTTCTTTAAGCAAGTCAATTAGAAGGTTAAGTGAAACAAATGAAGCTCAAGTCTTCAAATTAAACTTAATCATGAATTTTACTTACAAAACAAACAGATTATAGCCTTTTCCAAGCCTTTAGTTGCTATAATTTACTTTTTTAAACTTAAGATAAATATATTAACAGTAAGGCCAGGCATGGTGGCTCACACCTATAATCCTAGTGCTTTGGGAGGCCAAGGTGGGAGGATCGGTTGAGGCCAGGAGTTTGAGACCAGCCTTGGCAACAAAGTGAGACCTCTATCTCATCTCTTAAAAAAATATTTTAAATTAAATACACACATACACACACAGACTAAAATTTAATGAATCAATCCTTTGTAATTAACAAATCAGACAGCTACTACTAGCAACCAAACTGGAAAAAAATTAAGGCTATAACTGACAATTCAAAAAACATAAAACTATGAAATGGAAATAAAGAGAAGCTTATCAAAATGAGGTATTTAATAAAATGTGGCTCTATTTTGGATCCTGTCCAAGGTTATGAATAACAAATGTCCCAGACTATAAAACAAGCTTCTACTAAAACAGAGCTATAGCACAAATGCTAACATATTTCATTTATTTTTAAAATCAGATTACCAAAATATGTTTTATCAAGTTTTTTGCCATATTTTACTTTCAAGAGATAAAATTAAAATATATAATAATAGTTATATACCGCATAACAATGTTTTGGTCAACAATGGATGGCATATACAACTGTGGTCCCATAGGATTATATTATAATACCATATTTTTGTGCCTTTTCTATGTTTAGATATATTTAGATGCACAAATGCAATTGTATTACAACTGCCTACAGTATTCAGTACACTAGCATGTTGTATAGGTTTGTAACCTAGAAGCAAATACTATATAGCCTAGGTGTGTAGTACAGTATAACATCTAGGTTTGCGTAAGTATGCTTTCCGATGTTCGTACAGTGACAAATTGCCTAAAAAGACATTTCTAAGAACATATCCCCATTGATAAGTGATACATGACTGCAAATATGTTCTGAGACAAAAGTGCTACCTACATTATTTAAAAATTTAACTAAGAATTTTTCTAAAAGGATATAAAAGAAATTATAAATATTAATGGTAGTTATCTTGAGAGGAGAGAGGGAGTAGGTGTTTACATTCTATCAGTTGGGGTTATCTGACTTTGCTTACCATCTACATTCTCCATTTTTCTTTTCTATCACCGCAGTTATGCATAGGTTATCAATGTTTTCTTCTATTATATGTTAAAAATACCATTTTAAAAATGCCTAAAGAGTCAAAAATGGAAAATCTTCTCAGGGTGAAATTGTTGAGTGAAGTTTAGAGAGCTCCCTATATATGTTTAGGACATAAAACAGGAGCAAGTTGATTGTTGACACTAATTTTTTTTTTAATCCCCACAGTCTAGTTCATCACCTGGCCCATAGCACACAATTAGCAAAAAGAGGATGAGTAGCTAGAATCCCCTAGGTATGTTTCCCAGCCTTCAAAAAAAAATCCAAAAATATTTCCAACAGCACAGATGGGTATGGTAATTAGCATACTGTAATAGTAACTATGGCAGTGGTTCCTTTCCCAGTTTAGTCTGTATCATGATAAATTGGGTCTTATTATTCTGTACCCCTTGATACTCAGCACAACACCTGACAATGTTTGTTAAATACCAACTGACTTGAAAATTTGGAGATTTCTACAGAAGGTTACCCTCCCACAAATTATCAGTACTTAAAATCCTATTGCCATTTTCACAGCAATGACACAAGTAATAGCAGAAAATATCTACACTTTAAAAATCATAGTTCAAAGGTCAATATGCAAAGTTAGGTTTCAATAAAAATCAGGCTTTCAGGCCCTGGATGTCTAGCCTCATTTTTGTCAGATCCAGGGAAACTGACTAATCTGCAGGTGAACTACAATCATGCCACTGCATGCTAGCCAGGGCAACAGCAGCTGTCTGATTTGTTAATTACAAAGGATTGATTCATTAAATTTTAGTCTGTGTGTGTGTGTGTGTGTGTGTGTGTGTGTGTGTGTATTTAATTTAATAATATATTTTGTAGAGATAGAGGTCTCACTTTGTTGCCAAGGCTGGTCTAGAACTCCTGGCCTCAAGCAATCCTCCCGCCTTGGCTTCCCAAAGCACTAGGATTATAGGTGTGAGCCACCATGCCTGGCCTTACTGTTAATACATTTATCTTATGTTTAAAAAAGAAAATTAGAGGGCCGGGC
>RJWJ010009523.1:0-49661 GCA_004363605.1 Indri indri
TAAGGAGGGAATTGCCAATCTCTGCTAGCTCACAGGCCTGGTCTAAGTGACCTATTCTAAAGCAATTCTGCCTGTATCATCAGCTCAGCATCACCTTAAAAAACTCAAGCTCAGTTAAATAAGACTTCCAGATGGAAATCAAAGAGCAACCCTAAATTATAACCATCAAGGAAGATGTTTTCCTGTGCTACTAGCCCATCTCATCTTCTAATCAGTCAACATTTCCCGTGTTGTCTATAGGGGAAAGGTGTTGTGCAACTGACAAGGAGACACCAGAGTCTTCACAGAACAAATCCCTTTATTAAAAGCATTCGCTCTGTAAAAATTGGATTCAATCAAAAGGCTGTACTCAAGAATCCAGAAGGCCACATGTGGCCCCAAGGCCGCAGTTTTCCCACCCTGGACCAGACCTTAAGCCCCTGCTCATCATTCGGTGCTGGGTGAGATGCCTCTGCAGGCCCTGGGAATTCATTTCCCCCAGACCAGTTAGAGCTGGAAGGATAGAGCCATAGCTCCATAGATCAACTCGTCTTATGAACAAAGCAGCTAAGGCCTGCAAAAAGGAATGGCATGCCTGGTAGCACAGAAGTTACTAACATGATCATAAATATTGGCTCAAAACTTGGCATGAAAGCTAACATGAAGAGGAGATCTGTTACAGTGTGGAGATTTGTGTGGGTGTGTTTTATTGATCTTGTCATTTAAAAATATACCCCTTGATTCTCTGTCTCACATTTTTTCAGGTTATGAGGAAATCCTTCAAAATGTGTTCTGCTTGTGAAAAAAAGCGTGAGAATGGATGCGAAGGCGGGAAGGCCAGAAGTAAGGAAAGAGAAACGGAAGGAAGGAAGAAAATTGGCATTGGTGCCCCCTCCTATACTCCTCCCCTGACTTTTCGGTTCTCCACTGTCCCCATCTCTGGTTTCGCCACAGTTCCATTCCCTTCCCAGCTCCCTCTGTTTCCCACGGCCCTGAACGCCAGCCTACAGGGGTTTACATTTTGAAAACCCTTGCGTGCTGCCGGCGCTGGGCATGCTCACACGCCCAGGACCGGCTTTTTTCGGCTTCCAACTTTGGCAGCTCTCCCACCCCGACCCGAAGGGGCAGGTACGCACAGATCCCTGGGTGTGAGTAAACGGAAAGAAATTACCCCACTCCCTCACGGAGAGCGGGGTACGGGAGCGCCGGAGCCGGGCGGCCACAGCCCCGCAGAGCAGTTCCGCGCTCCGGGGGCGCTGCCAGGGGGCGCGCCGGGCCCTCGGGGATTGCGCGGCGCCGGGGTCGGGGAAGCCGCGGGCGCGCGCCCCTCCGAGGGGGCGCTGTCCGAGGGCACGTGCGCGGGCGCGCGCTCTGGGAGTGGTCGCGGGGTGGCAGTAGGGGCGGGCAGAGGCGGGGCCGCGGCGGCGCGCGGAGGCCGAGCTCGGCTGGGCTTTGCGAGGCTGCGGCGCGGCCACGGGCGGGAGGGCGGTAGCCGCGGTACCCAGAGCTTCCAAGCCCCAAACCCGAGACTCGGGGGCGCTGAGCGGCGCCCGGTTGTGGGGAGTAGCCACGCGGTGCTGCTCGCTCCTTTGCAGACCGCGTTCCCCTCACTCCGTTTAGGAAGTGGTGGGGGTGGTGTGGCCGACGGCGAGAGGTAGTCGAGCGCCCGCTTGGAGAAAGAAGGAATTCACCTGTGCTTCGAGACAGCACTCCGGGCGCGCAGGGAGCGGCAGCGAGCTCTCGCTCTAGGCACCATGGGCTGCACGCTGAGTGCCGAGGACAAGGCGGCGGTGGAGCGGAGTAAGATGATCGACCGAAACCTCCGCGAGGATGGCGAGAAGGCGGCGCGCGAGGTCAAGCTGCTGCTGCTCGGTAAGGGCGGTCGGCCGGAAGGGGGTCTGGCTGGGGGGCTGGGCGCGGCGCTCGGCCTTCCGAAAGCCGGAGGGAACGTGTGGAAGCGGCGAGAGCTAGGCTTGTGCGGTGCAGAGCCGAGGCGGGTCCTCTTCTCCCGGGTCCCTTTCCTCCCTCCGCCCTGGCGAGTGAGAACTCCCTGCTGTGGGGCAGCGCTTCACTTCACTCTCATGCCTTAGCGTGACCCTGCAAGGAGCCGGGGAGCAATTTTAAGGTGGTGGATCGCGTGTAAACCCTTTTCTTTGAAGTTTAGTTCAGCGTTATAAGGACGCAGGAGCATTCGCAACAAGAAAATACCCCCGGTCCCCTCCTCCCCCGGAAAACCCGTCCTACGAGGTGGTGTATTTCGGATGGGCCACGTTTGGTGAAACCAGTGCACCTTTTGTGGGCCTCTGTGGGGTTGAAGTGTTTTTCCTGTTAACTTCCTATGGCGACTCACTAAGTGTTAAAAGGAGCACTAATTATATTTATCCTGTACAAGGAAATAGGCGGCTCTGGACGCCTGAATTTTATTATTGTGGGGGCATGGAAATCACCCAAGTTGGGTGGAAAGGTTTGCTCCAGTAGTAGTAGGTAAGGCAGATACTCGAGTGGTGAAAACCGCTGTGAAAGGAGCGAAAGGGTCATGCCAGACAACAGGATTCTCTCTCCGCCGCCACGGTTTCTGATGAATGAGATCTGCTAGGTACACGCTAGGCTTTTATTTGTTCTTAGTACTGTTCTTCTCGTGAAACGCTGTGGTGGAGGTCTTTCTCAGTTGTTTGAAGGGGAAGAAAATAAAAACAGTAAACCAGGGTTTTGACTGAGGGAAACATTAGGAAAATATTCACAGTTTAGGATTTTTAGATCCCTGAGTTAGGGCTTTCTTTTGTTTGTATGTTTTCCTCACACACTCTATAGGTATTTAGGTAGGTGAAAGATTTCTCATAATCTTCATTGGCATTTGCAGCGATTGCTTTTATTTTTATAGCAATTATAATAAAAGAGAAATATTGCAGAAAGCCTGTTTTTAGTAAGCTTCTGTTTCATTGGCTTAATGACTGCAGAAAAAATGGTGGGGTTTTTTTCTCCATTACTAGTAGGCTTAGAAGCAGCAAACTTGGCATGACTAAAAGTAATAATGATCTGAGTCATTTTGCAAGTAAACTGTGAAATAACTTTGCATTTTAAAGACCTGGGTGGCTTTCTTCACCCTCCTGTCCCCAATATAAATCTTTCTCAGTTAATACTGTTTGCCTTAGTTTTTACGTTAATAAGGAAATACAGTATTTTGAGGAGCTCCGTGTATTTTTAGCATATCGCGCATAGAAGAAACACACAACTTGATGTCAAACCATGTAGACACCACTCCTTTTGTGAATTAAATGTGCTTGAGACAAGTATGAGATAAAAGGAGGATTAAAAACTTTTCCTGTAGTTTTTGCACTCCTGCTCTATTTTTTCCGTGTATTTCTGTGTGACTCTTGGTTTGAGCCAGCTATCCACCATGTTTAAAGCAATTGAAAAATGAATCTTCTGGTGGTGGTGTTTTATCCTTTAATTAGATAGCTATTAGAGAGACAGATGGACTAGGGTAAAGGTCCCAGGAACAGGCCTTTGTTTATATCTGGAAGAAATCAGTGTTTCTTAACCTTAACACAGTTGGCATTTTGGGCTGGATAATTCTTTGTTATGCAGCCTGTCTTCTGCATGGTAGTAGGTCCAGCAGTGTCTTTGGCCTCCACCCATTAGATACTAGTAACAGCCCCCTGACCTGTGACCCTCAAAAATGTCTCTGGATATTGCCCAACACCCTCTGGGGGCAAAATTTAACCTTGGTTGAGAACCACTGTTCTAGATTAACAATTAAATATAGTCGAATGTGTAATATAGAACCAAAAGTTGAATCTTTGTAGCCATCTACAGTAAGTTATAAGAAAGGTGTATCAGAGTCCTGATTTTCAGAAGAAATTATGGAATTTTTAGAAAGATTTCAAAATGATTTTTAAAAATCTTTAGGTAACTAAATTCCTTGAGCTGTCTTTTCCAGCTGTGGTCTTTGGCTTATCCTTACCTCTCTTCCCTCTGTGGGAATCCTGTCCCATCTCTGTCTTGTTGGCCCAGCACACTTCTTCTGTTTTCCTCCCCACGTTACCCTTTTGCCAAGACTTTCATAGGACCCTAGTTCCTATAAACAGAATGCTGACTTACTTATTTCATAAATCTTAATTCTTGGAATGTTTGAAAACATTTTTTCTCCCTAATGTGACTTCAGCAGTGAATTGTGACCTTTGGTTCCTTTTTTGGATGTTTACAGCGTATGTGTAAGCAGCTCAATGAAGTGATTCCATCTAAAACATGGCAACTGAATCAACTGGAAATGTAAAATGGTTTCTAGGTAACCTATCATGAGTGTCCTGGCCATTTACATCAGGACTTCTTCCTCATTAATTATTTTGTTTTTTCATCATATGATTTTTTTCCATTTAAGACATAAGTCTCTAAAGTACATTTAAGACAGTCTATTAAATAGTTTTAATTATATTGCATTTGTTTTTTCTTAAGACATGTATTTTTAGACATTTGGGCTGAGAGATTCAGGTATAACACTTGCACATTATTAGTAAAGATTTTGGTACTGAGTGTCTATATGATTTAAATCAGAGGGATTTCACCATCCTTATTAGGAGTAGTGAATTAGACCTTAAAAGAGCCTAGTCTAATCATTGACCCTAAGAAAATTAGATCAGGGTTTGGGTGTTTTAAGTTTTTTAGGTTTAGTTTTCAGGCTTTAATATTAGAATAATAATCCTAAATGGAGAAATTTATTTTAACGAAATAAGTATTAATGAAAGTTCTGTATTATATGTGTTTAATTGTTGCAGGGGGAAATATCTTTTATTGTTTTATCTTTGAGAATGTTTTAGTTTATCACCCTTTTAAGGGCAGTATCATTAGGCCTAGATTGTATTTTAGTAAGACTATAGTATACTACTTGTACTTGCTCAATATTATTTTATTATGTATTTTGAAGATATAAGGGGTTAGATTATATAAGTAAAGTTTTCATGAATTGTTCCTAAATCATTTCACTCACTCCAAAGCTTTGAGCTTTATTCTCCTTTTCTCCACCTCACTATTCTTTCTTCCATTCCACCCATCCCCACAAACAAAAATCCACACCTTAATTTCCTTTTTTAGGTTGGTTTAAATATTACAGGTTTGGGTAAAAATGAGGTGAGAGATTGGATCTCTTCTGTTTGGGGGATATTTTTCTATTGCTGCCACCAACGAGCCAGCTATTTGGGATGTTACATCATTAATCTTCTGTACTCCCTTTGAACTTGCCCTGTGACTTCCCTAGTTGAGAAATTTTGGCATTGCAGGACTTTTGATGTTAAATTGCTTTAGCTATTTCTATAGAATTGGCTCAGGGTCTTAAAGTCAAAAGCCCATTTCCTTGGCTATATGGCCCTGATATTTCAACATGAATTGTAGTGCTTCTCCCTCACTGGTCTGCCTTGTATTAGCAGTTACCTTAATAGAAGCCACAGGTGGTATAAAAGTGTGCTTTGAGTAGTTCAAGTCTTCTGCGTCTGGCAGTTTAGCTTCCAGCAGGCTTTCCTCCTCCTCATCTTTCCCTCTAGCCTGTACTTTCTACCATAGATATCACGCTGTTTCCTTGCTCAAAAACCTTTGTTGACTTTTTCATTTCCTACAGAATAAAATGTTTCTTTTAGGTCTGGCTTCCCTCTAGCCTTATACTCTTTTCTCAGGACACCCTTCTCTTCCAAACAGAAACAGTTGGCATATGTTAAAGCATATTTGCACTTGGTTGCTATTGTTACGTCCTTATGTCCTGCCGATTTTCCTATTGCTGTGAGCACTTTAGGGGCAGAATCTTTGTAACTTATCTTTGTATTCCTAACGGCCCTTCTACTTTGTCATGTGTAAAATTATTATCTTGGTAAAATATAAACCTTATACTCTGCCATTGTCAGTGTCAATGGGAGTAAATACCTATCCAAACAGTGTAAACAACAACAGAAAGAATAATAAAAGTGTGTGATGACCGAAATAGATACGTGGCATCTAAAATCAAATTGTTTGGTTCAAGAAATTTTTTCATAGTTATAGGACCTTTTCATAGTCTTTATATTATTTGGTAAGTTAGAGTTGAGAAAATGACAACGGATAATTGTTGGATGAGAGTTTGCTATGTTACAGTTACAGTGTTATTTCTTAAAAACATTTTTTTGTAAAGGTAGATCTCATTTTCCTATCTTTATCTCTGGCCTCTTTTTATCATAAATAAAGAGTAAGAGTCTTGTTAAATTTATCAGTAATAGGAAATATAATGCCTGTCTTATGGAATTTAGCAGATGTTATTTATACCTGAAAAAGATTGCTATAATTAAACAAAAATTAAGTATCCAGCCACAATGTTATTTTTTGTTTTGTTACGCATTTCTCACTGCCTTGGAAAATTTTAGATACAGCACATTTATGTAGGAAGGCCTGAGTGTATTGGTTACATTTCTAGGTCACTTATTTCTTGGTCACATGTTCTGGTATGCAGTTACCCAGTGTGTGACTACTCAGAGTATGACATTGGTGAAGTTCAGATCCCAGATGTCATTTGAGCCTTATGAACTAAGGTCATCTTATGGTGCTTAGGCTGCTTTCTGTCATAACTTGCTAAATGCTAATTAAAAATCTTAACATAAATAGGGCAAAAATAATTTTAAAATGAATGCTTATTACCATAAACTTAGTGGCTTAAAACAGTGCATAAGTGTCATATAGTTCTGCAGGTCAGAAGTCCATAAAAGGTTTCCACTGGGCCAAAGTCAGGGGAAGTTCTCAGGAAGAATCCATTCCCTTGCCTTTTTCAATCTTTGTGTAGAGGCCACCTGCTTTCATTGGTTCATGCTGCCTTCTCCATCTTCAAAACCAGCAATGGCTGATGGTGTCTCTTTTCTGCCTCCCTTTTTAACTTATAAGGACCCTTGTGGTTACATTCGGCCCACCCACATGATCCACATAACAGCCCCATCTCAAGATCCTTAGCTTAATTACATCTGCAAAGTTCCTTTTTGCCATGTAAGGTAATGTATTTGCAACTTCCAGGGACTGGGACATATGTATTTTGGGAGGACTTTTGTTTTACCTATAACAGTGTGCCTTTTGGCTCCCAAAGATTCATGTCTGTCCTGCATCACAATGCATTCACCCTTTCTTAAAATCTCCAAAAGTCTCAACCCATGGTAGCAATGACTCACATTCCAAAATCTCATCCAAAGCTCATAATCTGACTCAAGAATTTGTAAGATTCTGAGTATAATCCATACCAGAACAAAATTCCTCTCTATTTGTGAGACCACAAAACAAATTATCTACTCCCAGAATATAATGGTGACATAGGCATAGGTTATCATTAAATGGGAAGGAATAAAGGAGTCTTTAGTCTCGAGCAGTTTCAAAACCCCATTTAGTTTCAGGGCCTGGGAATAGTCCTCTGTGACACCCTGTTCTACCTTTTGGGCACTGGACTCCGCCCTCGGAGTCATCCTTCTTTTCTAATGAAAGGTAGCACACATTTGCAGCCGTGTGGTTTCATCAGCCTGTTTCTCGCCTGTGGAATTATAGTGATCTGAAAGCATTATTTCATTTTGTATTCTCCTAATATACCTTTTTCCTCTCCCATTTTACTGTAACTGGCAAGAAAGAAACAGGCCACACCTTTAACACTTTGCTTGAAAATTTTTTAGTCTCAATATTCAAGTTCATAGCTTAGAAAGTCTGCTTTCCACCTCACTGCTGGACATAATTCAGCTGAGCTTTCTGCCTCTAGTTTCTATTAACATGCTCCACCTTTGCATCCAAGTCCTCACCAGCAGCATGTTTAAAGTCCATGTGTCTGTCAGTAGTCTGTCCGTGATAATTTAGATGTTTTCTAAGATGCTACATGTTTTCTCTGCCATGCTCGTTCCATTCCTTCTGAGCCCTCACTGGGAGAGATGTTAACATCGTATTTCTTCTAACAGTGTGTCGAGGCAGTCTAGGCTTTTTCTATCATGCTCTTCAGAATTCTTTCAGTCTGTGCCCATTGCCCAATGCCAAAGCCATTTCTACATTTTTAGGTATTTGTTACAACAGCACCCCACTTCTAGGGATCTTCATTGATATGGCATGTATAACTTTAGGGAATGCATAACGATTGTAATTTTATATTCTCCAGTTCTTCATGATCTATGTGACTATCATGGTAACACTAAAATCACCAATTTCTGGCCCCTCATATTGAACCTATGGTATTTTACTGGTCATAGTGTGAAAGAATAAGACTTTTTTTGCCTCCTCTTCATTGATGATTTTCCTGATCCTCCAGTCTAAATTTAGTCTTCCTTCCTCTCCCTTCTTAATTATACCATATTGAAATCATCTTGTGCGTTTACCTTTTTATTGTCTATTGCCTCTCTCTGTGAGGTTGGCTGCATCAGAGCATGAATCTTGTCTGACTTGTTTCTCACTTGATGGGATGGCACGTGGGTAGCCTTTTCATAAATGGTGGTTAAATGAATGGGTAAATTATTGAACATTTGACTAATACTCCTTTAATAGGAAAAATTGATTTCTCCTTGTGCCTTGGGTAATTTGAGTGAATTTTGGCTCAATTTTTCCCCATTTATCTTTTTTTATATCTTGCTGGTTAGAGTGACTGAAAGCTCTACTATATTATTTCTAACATAATTCTAAAAGTTAAATTAATTTGGGGGACCGAATTCTTGTTGCATGATCAGAAAAATACTGTGACTTTTGGTAAATTAAGTGGTAGAGTGAAGTGTGATTTTTATATTTGTATATTCTGGGTACCTTGTTTTTAACAGCATTGTTGCATTGCTACTTCACATGTTATTTTACTGCTTTCTTAAAATGCATACAGTGATACAACCAGGCCTTTAATATATTTGCACAACTGTATATTGTCACACAGGATGATGTGATTTTGCAGGTAACCTTGGCTTTTAGGAGCCCACAGAGTGCCCAGAAGCTCTTCAGCAGTCTGTTCTTTATTGTCTTGCCTGTCTTTATGTGGTGAGGATTATCACTGGTGACGGCTGTGAAGTGAGTTCTGTGCTTTTGGTGTCATTATGCTTTAGCCTTACTAAATCCTTAAGATAATTTACCACTTTCTTAGGGAAATAAAATATATATATATATATTATATATATATATATATATAAAATAATCCCTTATAATGGCAAATGGGGAAGAAAAAGAATAATAATAGATACTAGGTAGGGGAGGCAAGCATCAATATTGGGGACTTCAGTGTTGATCTTGAGGGGCGGAGGTGGAGGTAGCATGCCTCTCAGAAATTACTGTGGTTATAAGTCTTTATTTCCTTCATGTATTTCTGAGCTAACTATTTAATCCTGATTGGCTATAAGCTCTGTGTTGTGTAGAAACTTACAGTTTAGAAGAGATTTTGCTATATATGCAAAGTCTTCTTACATTCATTTTCTCACATTTTCCATGTGTACGGAATTTTATCTCTTCAAGATTTGTTTAGCTCTCTGGGGACACTCTCCAGATAGGAAAAGGCAATTGACCTAGAACTCTGGAGGTGAAATATTTCCCATGAGACCTTGGACAAGTTGTCCAAATTCTATAACCTTCAGTTTTCTTTGCTATAAATGCCAGATAATAAATGTATCTACTCTACAGGGATAGGGATAAAGTAAGCTAAGGCATCTGAGGTACTTAGAATAGTACATGGTGTCTAGGTTCTTAATAAATATAAGCTATTATAAATACTTCAGAGACTCTCTGGGATCAGCCCAGCCCTCCTTACAGTTTTATCCATTTATGGTCATAGACATTAAATCTTTCTGTTCATTTTTCCTAGCAAGGGTGAATATATAGTGAAGACTTCAAGAAGTATAAAATCAACTTTAATTACTAGTTTCTGATCCCACCATAATTTCCTTGTGGGACTTGGATTTCTGTTAACAGTCTTTTCAGTGGGATTAGACTAGTAAAGATCTGTGCTGTTTTAAGAATTCTGTAGAGAATGACTTTTAAGTAATTGAAAGATTTGTAAATCTTTATTAATCTCTTTATTTTATTATGCATTTTTAGAATAAATACAATGTTTCTCACAAACTTTCTATTTTTCTTGAAAATTGTTAGTGTACATTATGAAACATTGTTTGAGTTGATGCAAAAGATTGTCCATTTCTCAGGGGAGTTTATGGTTACTTCCCACAAAATTTAAAATGTTTCTAAAACTTTCTGTTGTGTTGACTCAAAAAGAGATTTCTGATGCAACGCCAGGATTACCATGAATTTACTTTTTGGAGAAACATCTCTTGAAAAGTGGTAGTAACCTTGATATAGAAACAGTGAAGCATTGAATCCGTGAAAGTGTTTTTGCCTTTAATAAATTGTGAAAGGAATTCCTTAAGACTTAGCCTTGAATTGTCTGTAACTACTCCTATTTATCTTGCCTTTCTAAGATACAGTCCAGAATTTTTTCCTAATAATTTATCTAATCTGTAATATGTGTGTTTCCTATTTGGGCACATGCCTCTTATTTGACAGCCTTTTCTTAAGGCTTTCTAATTTTGTTCTTCAGGATATTTAAGACGTATGGAACTTGTAAGTAAACCTGCAATTAAGATCAATATAACATAGTGGGATTTAGAAGAAAATGGCCTTCTTATATGAGTCGAGGGTTCTAAAGTTAATCCACTTTCAAGAATTACATTTATTTCTATATAGTTTAAAATTGGTCCATGGTGTGGTAGCTAACTGAGTTTTTACAAACTGAGCACGTCAGTCAGCAATCAGATCAAGAAATGTATGCAAGGAGTGTGTTGTGATTGTAAAAAGTTGTAATCCTAGTCAGTAAAGTTGCTGGAACTGAGGTGATGAGGTGGTGCCTCCCTAATTCGGGCCGGTGTTCTGCACCTGTCCCTGTTCATTTCTCTCTTGCCTCCAGCACCTTTTTCCATCCACCGTATTCTCTCTAGCATTTTCACGCTGGTTTAAAGACTCTTGTGTCCTGGTCCACAAACATTCTTTATTCATGCCTAACATTAGAAGTAATAAAATCCAAGTAAAACTGTCTGTACACCCCTTAAATCATTTTTAATTTTATTTATAAATTTGAATTTTTCCCAGAATATTAGGCAGCATTCCTATTTTTACTTTTTCACTTTCCAGTTACTGTTTAAATTGTTTTTTAAATTAAATTCTGGACTTTTCCATTGATATAGAAGTATTGAGAAATACAAACAGTCATGTAACCACACCTATCTGTTTTTTTTTAAAGAGGTAATGTCTTGTGTCTTTCTCTCCTTTCCTTTCCTTTTGGAGTTCCTTTTTTTATATGTAGGTTGGGCTTCTAACTTCCATTTAACCTCTTTCTGGTTTTTAATCTCTTTATCTTGTTGTACTACTTATGTATCTTTTAGGTTCATTTTATCTGGTGAGTAATAACCTACTCTGCCCTTTAATATATTGAGTTGTTAATTTTAATGGTGACATTTTTGTTTCTAAAAGGTATTTCTAATCTTTCTTTTAAAAATTGGTTATTATTCCATTCCTTTATTTTCTAGCTTTTTAAAAGTCACTTTCGTTGTATCATACCTATTTCAGTCTGTGAAAAATTCATTATTTGAAGTTCCTAGGGTTGAGGTATTTGTGGTGCTTGATTGTATCTCACGGTAGATTGTATCCTCTTGTGATTTTTCATTTGGAGCATATGTTAAGCCGTATATTATCTGTGTGAGTCCTGTGCACCCTGCGTTGTCTGCAGTTTTCCTTTCGATCTCCCGGATGCTGGGGCCTCCCACTCTGTTTTTCCCAGGCATCCCTTTGCTGTAGAGCCAGTGCGTGGTAGCCAGGCTCTTAGCTATCTTGAGTGCTCTGCCTTCTCCGGTCATCTGAAGCATGAGGAAAATTATGTGTTGAATCCATCCCACAGAGGTGCCCCGGTGCTGGGGAGAGGCAGCTCAGGCGTTCCCTGCTTACACACTTCTTTACCAGGCTGCTCGAATGTGTTGCTGCCTAGGAAACTTTCTTATCCCAGATAAGCCCCTCTGCTTTTAGCAATCTCATCATCTCAGACATAAAATTCACCTCTGGAACTTTGGCCCAGAGGTGAGCTCTAGATAAAGGTCTTAGACCCATCTGCCTTCTGCAGTTGTTACTATCTGATTGCTCTGTGCCACCCAAGCTTGCAGGCTCTGCCTGTACCTGGGAAAGTAAGTCACTGTACTCTTTCACTTCTGGCTGGATGACACCAATGTCTGCCTCTTCTCCCGTAATTCATGTAAATGCAAAAGAGAAAAAGCCCGTTAATAATTTTAAAAATATTTCTCGTATCACATTCTCCGTTGTCTTGCTGTGAAATTAGGGTATTTTTCCTCCCCATAATCTTTTCTCTTGTATGTCCTTGTTGTACCACATGTGCTGACCTTATTTTTCTTTAATATGGGTTGAAGTTATTTGGAATTTTTAATTTAAAATGTAGATTCTCATTCAGCAGGTGTGAGTGGGGCCTGAGATTCTGCATTTCTCACAGGCTCCCAGGGTGAAGCCTGTGCTGCTGATCCACAGTCCAGTCCATACTTTGAGAAGCAAAGCCCTAGAAGAGGGGATCCTCCTGGGCTTTTTTCCATTTATCCATTTCATAAGCGTTTTTCAAGTCTTATCCTGTCTTTGCCACATTCATGAAACTTCCCATTGCTTTATCAGTACCTTGCAGAGTAAGCACGCATTATGTTTTACGCATTCACATATATTTACACACGCATATACAATGCCTATGTTTACTATTATTCTATAATTAATCATCTAACGTTAATCTGGAACCTTGTTTTAGTAGTGTATTTTGAGAAAAATCATTTAGTATTATCTTTCTTGGAAATATGCACTTCCTGAGGGGTGACCAAAAACTGTAATTAGTGATAATGAATCTTCTGTGTATTTGGCAAGAGTTTTTAAAGTAGAGTTCTTCTTTTGATGATATGATTATTCAGGTCATGCCGAAAGTGACCCCATAATAATGTTTTTCTGACTGTTTTCATCTGGAAGTGTTTGTGATGAAATTCATTTTTCAGAAGTAAATCAAGGATAGTTGCTGCTCTGGACTGAATGTTTGTGTTTTTCCAAAATTCGTACGTAGAAACCCTAATCCCCAATGTGATAGTATTCAGAGATGGAGCTTCTTGTAGGTAATTAGGGTTATATTCGGTCATGAGGGTTGGGCCTTCATGATGGGATTAGTGTCCACATTAAAAAAATAAAGAAAGGAGGTACAGGAGCTCTTTGTGTGCATGCACCAAGGGATGGCCATGTGGGAACATAACTTGATGAGGGCCCTCACCAAGAACCAGACCAGACCGGCACCCTGATCTTTGATGTCTAGCCTCCAGAACTGTGAGAAATAAAAGTTTGTTGTTTAAGCTGCTCAGTTTGTCGTATTCTGTTAAAACTGAGACAGTTGCAAACTCTGATAAAGTTTATAGTCATTGGACTTGAAATAATTTATCATGCTATTTTTATATAACTTAAGCTCTCCTAACTATAGATTCTTCCAACATGATTTCCATTGCTTTTAAAAGGAAATTCTGATCTTAGAAAACTACCCTGCACATTAGTATTTGGTGATATGTAATTAGAAACTATGAAATAATTTGTGATTAAACATAGTGTGAGTGTTCTGTAGCTTCTGCTTTCATTTTGGTATCATTTGCTGGTTGGGCTTAGTTGAAGTTATGACATCTGGTTCTTATGAAGCATGCACATTCATTCAACAAATATAATATTTATAGAATGCCAACTCTATGGCCTGCATTTTCTGGATATCTGGGAATGGAACAATCTTTGGGAAGCTGATATTAAAGTAGAGAAAACATTCTTTAAACATTTTACCATTAGGTAAAATAATATGGTTATTTTTGTTTGTTTAGCTATAAGTTTAAGTACAAAAAATGGGTTGTGGATTTGTTCCTTCATTTGTCTTAGTATACTTTTGTAGTAGGTCATCTTAACTTGTTTTGGATGATTGTGCTTTATAGGACAGGTTGAATTTTATTACTTGTTGCCAAAAACTATTCCAGAACTTTCAGAGCTAAGACTAAGGATTGAACTCCATGGTAATTTACACTATGCATATGGTAATGATTAAAATTTTAGAACTAATTTCCTGAAAAGTTATCAAATGACAGATGTAGTTTATTGTAGACTTAGCAGTCACATCTGAAATAACGTAAGCTCTGATTTAAAAAGTAACTGGTATAAAAAGTGATTCTGAAAAATATAAAACTCTTAATGAGATCTTATTAGTGGCTCCCTTTGGAAAATCAGCAGGACTTAGGCTTTATAATTCATAGACTTGTGTAGATTTTCAGTTGTACTTGGGTGTATGTGGATGTTTGTGTCCATCAGTGAGCAAATGTTATTTTAAAATTAACAAACAAAAAGAACATAGGAAATTTGAGCATCCGAACAAGTCTATAAGATAAGGAATTTATTTTTTTCTCAATAGAAGTAAAAAAAAAAAAAAAACTGAGGGATTTTTAGAATGGGGAAATAAGTTGAGAACTAAGTTTTAGTATTTTAGAATTGTAAAGATGTATTCCAGAAATGGTTTAGCGTAAAGATTTATCTGTGTTTCTGAAAGTAGGATTAGGTATTTAGATTTATGATAGTTTTAATAATTAAGTATTGTGTGAATAGGTTTACAACCAGTATAGCCAGCTTATTTGATGGAACCTTTGAAGTAAAAATATAGAGGCATAACTTTCTCATGTTTCTCATATACACAGTCTGTGACTGAAGAAGGGTTGGTTTATGATAATGCATATATTGTCTACATTTGTGGCATCTTCAAGGTTTGGTTTAATTAAATTTCTGAAACTTGGTATGTGAGTGCCTTCAATTGAAGCATTCAGCCAGAGCACTTCTGTTATTGTAATAATCTTACGAGTACATTTCTTCTACTAATAATGAAGTATATAATACAAATCCAAGATTGTTTCATACTTTAATATAACTACTGTTATAATTTCGGTATAGAAACTTTATAAAAGACATATTCTGCAACTTTCTTGGGCATAAAGTATTTACAAAGTGTTTTTCTTCCTTTTCTAGCTGTTTCTCTAATTTTATATTTAATGTTTATATGTCATTCTCTTATAAGAATTAAATTGGCTTCTGTGCTGGTAGATATGGCAGATACTTGGCACGATGTGAGAAGAACACTTCTGATTTTAGGTAGGGCTCTTTATGCGCTAGGAAGAGATACTTCTCAAGCTAGTTCTAGCATGGGGGCCTTATTACACAGAAGACTCAGAGGAAACCCAAAGCTGAAACTCTCTCAAGCTGGTTGGTCAGGCACCAGCGCTGATGCCAGTGGCTCTGGAGCTGCATGACATTGCCAAGGTCATTTCCATACAGCCTTCAGATTTCCTCACCTTATGATCTCTAAGCTCAGTTCACACCACTGACTGCCTCAAACTTTTAATTAGTTTCCCCCAAATAGACAAGTCTGATTTGACTGTCTCTGCTTTTGTCCCAGGCTATGGAGTCCTCGTTAAGATTGGGCAAACTTCTCATGAAGTATTCCTCTCTGGTCCAGTCAGTTGTAGGTCGGGGCTTATAGTGCTATGTCATGGTGCCCACTTCTCAGCAAAGCCAAGGAAGGAAAGGGCTGTCAGATTGATAAAGAAAAAGTTATGGTACTGCTTCCAAATCCTATACATCTCCAATTCAGAAAATCATTTATTGTCTTTTAAACAACAAAGAAATAGCTTTTTATTAAGCTCTTCTACCTATGATGACATATATGTTAATTGTCTCTCATGTTTTGGGGTATTCAGTCTTGAGATTGATAAGACATAATGCTAACTAACATGTCAATGTAATTTGAATATCTTGAGTTATATGTAGCACCAGTGTATTATTGTAGGAAGAAAATATGGGCATTATTCTCTTTTGTTCTAGTATGTAATTATTTTCAAATGCTCTTTCTCTAATTATATGTAAATTATTATGTGTACACTGTGGATATGTAGGAAAATATTAATAAATATTTGAGTAAATTTCTATTTTGAATGGCTCATGTTGTACTGTATGTGTGACTGCACGTTTTTTGGCTTAAATTTTTACCCATCATTAAACATTTTCTGTAAATCTCAAGTTTAGGGGCTATGCAACAATCTATTTTATAGATCTGCCATAATTTATTGAAACACACTAACGTTGAACATTGAGGTCTTCCAATTTTACATTCATGTTTTATGCTGTGATGACCCTATTTTATGCATCTATCATTGCCTGTTTTCCTGATTATACCCTTAAATTTCTGGGTTAAAAGTTTTGTACTGTTTTAAGGCTTGTGATATGTATAGGTAGATTGCTTTCCCCAGATGTTCCAGTTTTTATCCCTACAGGGGGTATATGAGACCGCTGTATTGCACCTCACCCTCATCATTATCCAGTGTTCTAGTAATTATCTGCACTAAGCTGATTGGTAAAAATGGCTTCACATTATTACTTTAATCTGAAATTTTGGATTCGTTGAGGAGTAATAGAAAGGACTTTCTCTTCTAAAGAAATGAATGTGGTCCATTTTAAGATTCATTGGAACCTGTCCTAAAATACTTTGCATATATATTTGTATCTTTCCTCACTTGTGTACTTCTTGATTTTGTTACTTTTGGACATACATAGCTTATTGTACTTCACATTCAGTGAGAAGATTTAGAATTGTTTAAGTTGTTGGCCTATATAACTATGCCTTGAGTAGTTTTTTTTGTTTCCTTGTGTGTTTTCTTTGAGACAGAGTCTTGCTCTGTTACCTGGGCTAGAGTGCTGTGGCATCAGCCTAGCTCACAGCAACCTCCAGCTCCTGGGCTGCCTTGAGTAGTTTTAACAAGGCATTTTTAAATTTGCTAAATGTTATGTCTCTTCAGGTTGTACAACCCAAGAACTTTTTTATCAGAAATAGAGAAGAATTTCTTAAACACAAAGGAAAAAATGCAAAGTGCAATAGACAAGATTGATTAGTTAATTCATGTTAACTTTGAAGACATATGTACCATAAACAAAATGTGGCAGAACATACCATATACCACCTATTATCATGAAAGTGCAAATTAAAATATTATAAAATGCCATTTTACACCCATCAGAATCAGACAATACCAAATGTTGAGTTGGACAACTTTAAAGTTGGTTGGAACATCGGTTGGTAAAACCGTTCTGGGTAAAGCTTTGTCAGTACTTAGTGAAGATAACTACTGACAGAACTGTGGACCCAGTAATCTCACTCTTAGGTATAGAGTTCAGAGAAAGTGTTGTGTATGTACCAAGAGAAATATTTATTACAACATTGCTGGTAATAGCAACATTTGAAAATAACTAAATTATTTATCATCAAGAGTGAATAAATTTGTGAGCTAGAATGAGTAAATGAGAGTATGTGTTGAAAATGAAATATTACGTTAGAACTGTACAAATGAAATACTATACAGAGAAGGTGAATGTATGATAAATCTCAATAACAATGTTAAGTTGAATGACAGTTTATAAAATGATATACTCTATGATACACTCATATAAAGTTAAAAAATCCTCAGAACTGTACCATGTGTTTCTAGGTACAACATATATAGCAAAAGTATAAAGACAGTCATAGAGAAGAGAAACATCAAATTTAGAATATTGGTTACTGGTTACGTCTGAGAAGGAAGAGGGGGAAGAGGCATCCAGGGTGCTGCAGTGTTGCAATTCTTAAGCTGGTTGCTGGACACACAGATGTTCATTGTCTTATTTTCTAGATGTTTTTGTATGACTAAAATATTTCATAAATAAACAGAAATTTGTTATTGTAGACTGATTAATGTCAATTTTGGCGTGTCTTTTCCTGTGCTTTCACATCCGGTTATTTCCCAAGCCTTGTTTGCTCTTCATTTGCATTGCCTTTTGCATCATCCTCTTTATTCACATGAGTTAGTCTGTTCTAGTGTCCTCCTACCTGGTCTTCCTACCTGCACACTTTCTACCTTCAGTGTGTATCGGCCCTCCAGAATAACAGCTTTGATCTTATCAGTAACTGTTCAGAAGTCTTCAGTAGTTCCACTTATTTACAGAATATCCCCCTGTTTATTAGCACGATATGTAAGAGCCTCTGTGGTTTGGCTTCCACCCTGCATTTCCGTGTTTCCCGTGATTAGGAGTGCCCTTCCACCCTTATCTGTTTCCAGTCCTGCCCATGTAGGTTCATGAGCAGAGTTTGGGACGATTTTTCTCAAAATCGAATAGTATCTGGATCCCTAATAAAACAATTCTTATGTATTCCTCATATTGATTTAAATATATTTCAGTATCACCTGAATATACACAATTATGAAAATATATAATTAGGTATAAAATCATGTTTCTCACTCCTAGGTAACCACAAAGCCAAAAAAATTACAGATAAAACTACAAACTAATATAAGCCTCATTACTTATTCTGTGCTAGTTGTGATGACAATGAGATTTAGACTGCTTTAGAATTTGGCATGCTTACTACCAAATGCCACGAGATATCTTAACTTTTTCCTCTCCTTTTTCTAGATGCAAAGTCATCATCCCTGGGGTGCTCCCACTTCCAGTGGGATAAGTGCCTGAATGAGACATCATTGGTGATATCATAAATTGTGTTCCCACAGGTGCCTGCTTTCACACATGAAAAAAGTAAATCTGGATTAAAAAATATATTTTTTATGTATATATACACACACACACATATACATCTGGATCTAACTTCAAACTCCATAAGTACAGATAATCATTCAATAAATATTAAATTAACTGCTGTCTGCTGTGGACTGTGTTAAGGGTTGTGTGGATCCAAACATGTATCACACATAGATCCTACCCTCAAGTTCAGATGAAAAAGAAAACAAAATGAAACATCATGGGAAAGGATAAATGGGAGGGAGTCGGATTTGAACTTGTACAGGGAGGCACTTGAATTTCAAGTTCAGAGCTGTTGACTACATAGCCCTTCAGTTACTAAAGTAAACAAGCAAGAATATGAAGTTGGTATGTTTATTTTGAGTTGATTTTTCTATGTTAATATTTATGTTAGCCAGATGCACCGGTCATCCCAGCTACTCTGGAGGCTGAGATAGGAGGATTGCTTGAGCTCAAGAGCTGGGGACCAGCCTGGGCAACATGGCAAGACACCATATCAAAAAAAAAAATTACGTTCTCCTCCTTACATTGCCTCTTCTCATTTCTTTTTCATGGACCCTATGTCCTTCAGTTTTCTATAACTAAGGTAGAAAATACTAATCTCATATTACAAAGCAGAATATTGAGGCTTTTATAGGTAAGCAATTTGCCCAAGGACATACTACAACCAAGTGGCCAGGCTGGGTGTTGTCTCTCTTTTTGTTTGATTTCCAAGTCTTAACCTTCTTAGTGTACTGCCTCTCAGTCCTTTTTTGTGCTTCTATTCATGTTATTTCATGTGGACATTTGCAATTGTGAAATTAAAGACTTTTTTTCCCATGTTGGGGGGCAGGGCCTGGTCAAGAGTAGACACTAAGTAAATACTTGTTGAATTCATTAAGTAATGATTATAACTTATTTTGAAAGAATTAGTAAGTATAACTTTAAAAAGCCAATATTAACTTACATACCTAATCAGGGGTCTTAATCAGACTTTTTAAAAGGGGAGACTAAATCATATACATTAAATAGTGTCAGTATTTTGTTTTTAAAACAATGAGTTAGAGAAACAAACTTAAGGGTATAATCTGGGGCTAGTATAGATTCAGTCTTATTTCTTACCTCTTCAGTATTCTAGGGCTGAAATATTTCAGATGAAAAGTGAAATTTATTTAAAAGAAACCTGAGGCAATTAAATATCCTGAATCTTTGAAGAGAGATTTAATTATACTTAATAAATTATATTTACCGAAGAATGTAGACTGTTATATTTTAGAAAGATTTTTTTTAAGTGTTAATGACTTTCCCATTAACCAAGTTAACTAGAATATTAAATTTGTGACAATATACCAAATATAAAAGTTGACAGGCTAGCCCCTGCATGATAGTGATGGAGATTCCAAGAGGGCAGATTAATCAGGCTTATCATGTCTAAGATAGTCTTCAAGAAAGATCAAAGTATTCATTTAACTTTGCATTCTTTTTCTCTTTTAACATAGCCTTAATATAGTTCTACATCCCTAAAGTTTTGGTTATAACATGTGTATCTTAAAAATTAGTAAGCTCTATTAATGCTTGTATTTTTCTCATAACTTTTAAAGTATGTTTGAACATTGATTTGTCCAATTATCATGTCAAAATTAAAACTACTTTGAGTTTTACAAACTAGGAATAATGTTGGGGATATTTTTTCTCTGATACGGTAGAAAAAGAGTGAGATGATAAATAAGACAAAAGTGGCTGGGATAGGATACTTGTTCCATTCAAAATGCTGAAATATTGTAAATATACGAGGGAGTGTTTTGGTCAGTTTATTTCTTGGGGTCATGTTAGTTAATGGCATTAACATTCTGCAGCATGACCCTAAAATATTTTTCTCCAGAAGCCATCAAGAAGTGATTCATACTTCGTGCCATGGTGGTGAAGGAGAGGAAAAAATTTTTAAGGAATAGAAAGTAATATTGTTTTCCTGCATTTAGGAGATTGCCTAGTTTCATAATCTTAATCTTCTGTGATTCTTCTATTTTGTTTCCTTTAGTATATAACTCCTAGAAATATTTCAAGCAGCCAATTTACATAAGTTTCTGTGGAAATCAGGTTTATATAGTCACTGAACTGATTTTTAAGGAAAGAAATAGAAGGGCACACCTTTAGTTCAGTCATTATTATTATTATTATTTTTTTTATTCCAGAGTATTGTGAGGGTACAAACACTGCAGTTACACTTTATGTCTTTGCCTCACCCAAGTGCGGGTTAAAGGCATGCCCTTCCCCCCACCCCCCAGTGCTCCCCGTGTCCTTTAGTTGTTGATTTGCCCCCCCATCCCCCTAATCCCTAGAGAGTATTTCTGCCATGAGATCAACCTAGTGTTGTCATTATTTTTATGGTTATAACGTCTTGTGTTTAATTGAGATCTGGGTTGTGTACATTTTATTTTAAGGGTGTATTTTTAAGCGTGCATGAAAGTGGTGAATTTTGTACTTGATGAATTTATGGGAAACTAGGATTGGACTTAGTGCACAGGGACTTTAGAAATAAAGCCCTAACCTTCCCCACGTTCTTGGGGGTTTGCCTTGGAAAGAGTGGCAGGGATGGTGTGACAACATGATTCTGCAAACTCTGTAGAATTAATTTCCAGAATGAAGTTATGTGGGGCTTCCAGTTTTTATTTGGGTGCTTCTTCCATAAACAAGCCTCTAAGCATAATTTATATTCATTACTAGAGTAATTTGATTTAGGTCAATGGTTGAAAATAACACACTTCAACTATTACATCATTTTTTAGGGTTTGTTTTCTTTATATTAAAGGAAATGATGCGTACATTTTATATTTAAGAGAAAACTGTATCCCTTGAAAATGGTGTTTTCCCCGAGTTGCAAGAGCTCAGTTTCGATTATTGTAAATGGAGCTTTAGGCCCAACAGTAGCTTTCTGGGCTGTGTTCCAAGATTACACAAGGAATGTAATTGTGAAAGACTTGGATTTACAATTTACTAGGTTATAGATATATTTTTAAAAGTGGGTTATTTTTCCATAAAATACAGTTTCATCTTTAATGGAATATATTATTAAATACTTCATGAAAGATCCCTATTAAATATTACAGAAAAAGTGAAATAATACATTTTTTTCCATTTTAGCCTGCTTTTGAATTCATTTTTAAATGTATTGTTTATGTTATAAATGTTTTATTTCTAACTGAAGTGGAGAGATTTTTAAAAATTACTGACTCAGTATGTGGGATTATGCAACTTTTGAAATACTGAGCTCTTCTTGGTAAAATGAAGTTTAATGCTTATTGTAATGTCTTCTTGCATGAAGGACAAAGTATTTTGAGTTGATATTGATCAAACACAGGAATTATTTTGTTTTTTGGATATTCTAATCATCATTGAATTGTTTTTTTCTTACCTAAAAAGTAAACAAAATTTTCCTTGTTATATTATCAATTTCAGGTAATTTCTTGTTCTCTATTTCTATCAGATAATACATGTATAATGCATAAAAATGATTTTATGTGGGGTGTGCAAGGTCTATAATAGTTAAAGATTTTAGTGATTTCAGAGTTTGGCTGTTAGAAATTTTGTTTGTATTTATTCTGAAATCAAATGATTTCATCAAAATTAAACAAAAACTCCTATGTGCTTACCTTCTTTAAATATATTTTATGTAGTCTAGTTTTCAAGACTTTGCACTCTTAGTCATTAAGGTGTCAAAGTCGGTGAGTAGGCTGGTGTCTTTATTATTAAAGATCAGTGATTATAATTGAGGTTTTGAAATTTTAAGTAGCAACGGCATTCCAGGAGGAATGATAGCAGAGTTATGCAGTTAGATGTTTGAGAAAAAAAATTCAGTGTGTCACTGAGCAGACGATTAGGAAGTTAATGTACATATCAGCAAGCAAGTCCGCCTCTCTTCCCAGTGACACTGAAAACGAAGAGCTGGAACAGGCATTAGTTGTCTGAGGATGCTATATTCATTTGCATAATCTTCCCACTTTTCCCCATCTTAAAAAAAACGTTGTATTCATTAAGCATTTATTGTGTGCTTATCATGTGCCATGTGTCCTGTTAAAAGCAGTGAAAAAAAATGAAAAAAGGGAAGATTCTTATACTCTGAATCTACCAGTGAGTGAAAGATTTAAGACTTTCTTCTGTAAGTTAAAACAAACACCCTTAGTATATGTTATATGTATACTTGTTATAAAAAAGGGCTTTTGCGTACTGAAGTAAAATCATTGCTTTTTAAGTCCATAACTTTCTTTGATAGACTACTTTTTAGAGCGACTGTAGGTTCACAGCAATATTGAGTAGAATGTACAAAGATTTCCATCTTCCCTCGTCTTCTTGTGTGTATAGCTTCCCCTATTATCAACATCCCCCACCAGAATGGTACATTTGTTATAATCAATGAACCTACAGTGATGTATGATTATCATTCAAAGTCCATAGCTTGTGTTACATTTCACCCTTGGTGGTGTACATTCTGTGGGTTTGGATAAGTACATAATGACATTTAGCCACCATTGTAGAATCACATAGTAGTTTCACTGCCTTAAAATTCCTCTGTGTTCATCCTGTTTATCCCTCCCTCCCACCTAACTCCTAGCAACCACTGATCTTTTTACTTTGTCCATTGTTTTGCCTTTTCCAGAATGCCATATAGTTGGAATCATACAGTATGTAGCCTTTTCAGATTGGCTTCTTTCACTTAGTAATATGCATTTAGGGTACCTTTATGTCTTTTCGTGGCTTGATAGATCATTCCTTTTTAGTGCTGAATATACATCTATTACCTGTATGTACCACAATTTATCTGTTCACCTATTGAAGGTCATCTCAGTTGCTTCCAAGTTTCGGCAATTATGAATAAAGCTGCTATACGCATCCATGTGCAGGTTTTTGTGTGGACGTAAGTTTTCAACTGCTTTGGGTAAGGAATGAGCACAATTGCTGGATCTTATGGTAAAAGTAAGTTTAGTTTTGTAAGCAGCTGCCTGTCTTCCAAAGAGGCTGTACCATTTTGTGTTCCTACCAGCAAGGAATGAGAGTTCCTGTTACTCCACATTCTCAACAGTATTTGGTGTTGTCAGTGTTGTGGACTTTGGCCATTCTGATAGGTGTGTAGTGGTATCTCATTGGTGTTTTAACATGCATTCTCCTGATGACATGATATGAAGCATCATTTTATATGCTTATTTGCCATCTGTATGTCTTCTTTGGTGAGGTGTCTGTCAAGGTCTTTAGCCCATTTTTAAATTAGGTTGTTGAGTTTTAAGAGTTCTTTGTATATTTTGTGTTTTTAAAAATACTATTTTTTTTAAATTTGACAAATATATTGTGTATTTTGGATAACAGTCCTTTATCAGTATGTGTTTTGCACATATTTTTTCGCAATCTGGTCTTTTCATTCTCTTGACAGTATCTTTTACAGAGCAGAAGTTTTAAATTTTAATGAAGTCCAGCTTATCAGTTCTTTCATGGAATCCTGCCTTTGGTGTTTATCTAAAAAGTGATTGCCAAAGGCAAGATCATCTCGATTTTCTCCTTTGTTATCATCTAGGAGTTTTATAGTTGTGCATTGTACATTTAGGTCTATGACCCATTTCGAAGTAAAGTTTGTGAAGGTCTGTGTCTAGATCTATTTATTTGCATGTGGATGTCCAGTTATTCCAGCATCATTTGTCAAAAAAACTATCCTTTCTGCATTTCATTGCCATTGCTCTTTTGTCAAAGGTCAGTTGACTGTATTTATGTGGGTTTATTTCCGGGTTCTCTGTTCTGATCCGTTGATCAGTCTGTCTATTTCACCACTACCGCACTGTCTAGATTACTGTAGCTTTATAGTAAGTCTTAAGGACAGATAGTGTCAGTCCTCCTCCAGCTTTGTCCTTTTCTTTCAATATTGTATTGGCAACTCTGGATCCTTTCCTTCTCCATATAAGCTTTAGAATCAGTTTGTTGATATCCACAAAATAACATTTGCTGGCTAATTCCATTATTCTGAATGAGGTGTTTGTTTGCTTAATCAGTATGATAGTATTTAGCAGTGTTTCTAGATCTTTATTAAGTTCTTCTTTTCCAAAGGGTGACCTTTAAGTAAAAAGCCACAGTGCAAATGGTGAAATACTGTTTTCTCAATTCGCACCAAGCTATTCTTGCCAGCTTCAGGAAATCCATCCCTTTCAAATTCCTTCTGGTTCATCCTGGGATTTGTCAGGGAGGACCTCTCAGCTGTAATCTTTGACCTAGGACTCTTGGCTTCCACGTGGGCACTGTCATTTTCCTTCTCTCTTGCTGTGGCTCAGAGTCGTGATGTTTTCTATAGCTGTTGAGGTTAGAGATGGCATAGCTTCTGCCAGTGCCCACCGCAGACTTGCTGAGACAGCTGTTGCCCAGGCTTGAGTTTGCTGTGTCTGTCTCATGACCTCATGCAGTCCCTTGTGATGTTCCTCATGTCTAGCTGAGTGTACCATCCAGGGCCACATAATAAATAAATCTTGTGCTGCTGGCATAAGTTCTAGTGCTTTGCACTCTCACAGTCCCGCAGAGACTTTTGTGAAACAGTTCTTTTGGGTTTTACTTGCTCATTTATTTTCCATGTTCTTGTGCCCTATTCCAGTCCAAGTCCAGATGGGCTGTCTGAATGACAAAACCGTAGCTATGAGGCTGGTACTTTGTTTTTAAGCCAGGCTATGTGAATTGATATCCCTGCCTCCACCTTGACAGGTGTCTAAAAGAGCCTAATTTCTAGGTGAGCACAGCTCAAGTTCAAGCAATGCTCTTTTTGGCCCGTAGTGGACACCTTAGATAGATATTTCTATTTACTGTCATCTTTTTACAAAAAATTTATGACTGACGCATGAGAATGGTACATAATTATGGGGTACAACGTGACGTTTTAATACATGTATATGTTGTATAATGATCAACTCAGGGTAATTAGCATACCATCACTCTAAACATTCATCATTTCTTTGTGCTGAGAACATTAGGCAAAATGTTGACATTTTAAAATATGCTTTGTTTCCTATTTGGGTGGTAGAGAATCTTTCATTGTAGTTATCTCCAGGTAGATTTTCTTCATTTCGCTTTTCTGTGCTGAAAGTCGAGTGTTCAAGCAGGCAGAATTCACTTTGAATCTCAACTTCCTCACTGGTGGGGTGATTGTGGTACATTTCTAAATTTCTGGGGAACTCAATGTCCTCATATGAAATTGGCAGAAAGCACCTGTCTCAGGGATTGTGTGAGGATTAGAGATGTGTGTCAAGTGCTGGGCACATGCTCGATACTCATTATGTGGTGCTAATGTTGACTTCTCTGAGTTAGATCACTTATTAACCATCAGTAAATAAACGAATCCCTCCTGTTACTTTGGTTCATAGATCTGTGCTTAGAGGCTGCTCTAATGCAAATCAGTTCCCTTAAGCCTTTCTGGTAAGATGACTTGCTCTTTTTTAAATAATCACACTACTACCTCACAAGTGACTTTTGCAAACTATAGGTAGCCTCTCTTTTAAGTTAGGTCACTGCAGACAGTTTTCCCTTAAAAATTAAAAGGGAAGCAGAACTGTTCTCATAGGATGTGAGCATGCAACCATCAGCAGAGTGTAGATTTAAAAAAATCCAGCATCCCTCAGAGTCCAGTTTCTCTGTAAGTTCTCCAAACCTTTGGTTACTGGGAAAAATGGGCGTAATGAACCAGGTGATCTTTTAAGAACATTTCTGTGTTGCAAGTCCATTATTCTCTAAGAAAAGATTTGTGCTCGACTTTGTGTTTTAGACAGGTGGCTTCAATATAACCAGGATGTATGCTGGTATTTTCATCACAGATTAAGTAGGCTCCAGGAGGAATTTAGTGTAAGTCAGAGTTTGGGAATTGACCAGGCAGCTTCCAGCCCCTTTTAGTTGTGACCTTCAGAGATTTTTATTACATTTTAAAAATGAATACTTGTGATATCCATTTGTAAATCATCGTTTTCATTTTATTTGCCAATGTATTATCTGTAGTGATTTTATCAGTTACAACTTTTAAGAAGAGTATTACCTTGAATTGTTGTAGGACATTACGTTCTTAAGAGCATCATGCAATCTGTTTTATTGAGAATATTTTGGTAAAATTTGAGTATTTCCTAAGGAAGCCAGGAAATATATTTTCATGTACTTTCCATTTAGTAATAATTCTGATTTTTAGAAAAAACAATATTCTGATAACAAATGTAATAGTTGATATTGTGTAGTATGCTATCTTGCAAACAGACTTTTCCAGAACAAATTTCCACAAATCAAATAATATGGCTCCCTAGTTTATCTAAGAAGTGCTGAGTTAAAGTTAACAGATTTTTAAAATGTGGTACTCTTTTGAATCTTTAATATGCTAATGTGAATCGTGAATCTTCAGAAAAAGTATAGTACACACCTTAGTAGACTGTGTAGCTTGGTATCCACAGAACACCTGTTGGCATTCTTTATAATGTTAGGGTTCCAAGGATACAATTTGTAAGAAGCTCATATAGTATTTTGTAGTTTTTAAAGTACTGTTGCATTATTGCCTCATTTGATTCTCACAACCCTGTTAAGTGTTGTTTTACTGGTGAGAAACATGAGCATCTGAGAAACTGTTGCTACATTATAAAGGCACATGCTTATTTATTTCGAGATTAGTTTGTGTTGAGAGTGAAATTAGATCTTAAGTCAGCAACAGCATGTTGTTTTGAGAAGTGTTTGAGAAGCTAATTGAGTACAGTTTTGGTGATTACAGAGAAATCCATTAGAAGATGTTGATATAGAGAATGAGAGTTTAAAAATGTCAGCTATTTACCACTGGGCATGCTGGTGAAATTTTCCACTCTTTAGTTATGTTTGTGTCAACAACAAAGAATTTCTTTAAATGTCATATATTTTTAGAAATGCCTTATAGCTCTACAGTATAAACTCTCTGAGTTTTTATTAAATTAAATTTAAATGTATGTTAATCTGTAATATTATTGTTTTTTAATGCTGTGTTCAATTGTTTTATTAACAGATACTTATACAGTGCTTCCTCTTTGTTGGGCAGTGTCCTAAGTGATCTATAAATACCAGATTATTTAATTAATAGTTATTAAGTGTCTGTGCTATGGACTGAATGTTTGTGTCCGTCCAAAATTCTGTGTTGAAGCCCTAACCTAGAATATGCTGGTATTTGGAAATGGGGCCTTTGGGAGGTAATTGGATTTGGATGAGGTCGTGAAATAGAACCCCCATCATGGGATTGGTAACCTTTGAAGAGGACGAAGGGAACAGAGCTCCATCATGTGAGGATATAACAAGAAAGTGGCTGGCTATAAACCAGGCAGAGGGCCCTCACTAAGAACCTGGCCATGCTGGCACTCTAATCTCAAGACTTCCGACCTCTACCTCTAGAACATGAGAAATAAGTGCTTGTTTAAGCCACCCAGTCTGTGATTTTCTGTTAGAGCATCCCAAACTGACTAAGACAGTCTACTCATGTGCTAGGTAGTTTGCCTGGTTCTAATGTCTTAAAGACATTTTATTAAATCCTACAGCAATTCACTGAGGAAGTTTGTATTATGATGCTCATTTTATGTATGAACAAACAAATATTCTTCTGATCCTATGCTTCTCAAACCGAAGGTACACAGCTATATGCCAAGGTTAATACAATCAGCAGGAAAAGAACTGTCCTACATCTTCAAGTTTTGGCTTTGTTGATATACAAGCAAAATCAGCTGAATTCTTTTCCACTTCATGTTTCCAAAGAGAAAGTTTTGTTCTTGGAGCTACCACTTCAGTAGTAATGGAAAATCTTTCCACCTAAAAAGAAACCCTTCTTGGCTTGAATGAATACTTCGAAAAGCTCCTTAAGGTTGCCGGGAGAGATGGTTAAGATACTACTTGGGAGATGTAATAAATGGTCTTTATTCAACAACACACTAGTATTTGGTATGGCTGAGTATGTTGGGTGGATTCTGAGACACCCTGTGAAAAGGGATTTGAGAGAGTTGAGGTGGCGTTCAGTGATGAGAAACAGGAAGGAAGAATAGATGTATGTGGGTAATATTGATAGATTTCTGTTCTGCATTGTGTGATATAAATCTTATTCCTTGTCTTCCCACAAAATCTTTACTAAAGGTTTATTTTTAAAAATAATTTGTAAGATTGGATTTAGGGAGTGTGGCCAAGTACTGACTACACCTTCAAGGGAGACTTAGAGGACTTGCTGAGGCCACCCAAGCAAGGGAGGCTGGCACATCTGAGTTTCATTTGTCTTTCTGACAGTATGTACATCAGTTTTATATGGCATCTGAAGGGTTTAGATGTCTAAAGTACAGAATGATCCCTACCCCTGACCCCCTCAAAATTTTATTTATGCTAAATAATTTTAGTTTTGTAATCATCTTTATCATATTACCCCCAGACACCTCAGCATCCTGCTAGCCATTCTGTGGGTGGGCCCATACCTGTTTGCAAAACATGGATGTATCCTGAACAATAGTGATATTTTACACCTTGCTTAATCTCTAAATGTCTTTTTAATAAGATGGTCTGTTTATAGTAGATTCTCCATTACTGTGTGTTTAACAAACTCATTGGCATGTTAACTGTATTATACTGAAATTCACTTAT
The DNA here is from genome assembly GCA_004363605.1 of Indri indri. NCBI lineage: Eukaryota > Metazoa > Chordata > Mammalia > Primates > Indriidae > Indri > Indri indri. Next base: position 29,239 of record RJWJ010009523.1, read on the forward strand.
GTAATGACTTAGTTTAAACCAGTAACATATATTTGAGAAGTTAGACATTTTGAGTCTAAGTTCTGTGTTTTAAATTAATTTTAACATATGCAAAGATAGTTTGTTTTAGCCCATTGTTACTGAATTGTGAGATATTTAGAGATACTAGTTTTCCATTTGTCTTTCTGCCCACCTCTTAGTCAAAGTATGAATTCTGTAGCACCTTATCCACATGTGGATACTAATACATTAATCAACATTCCTTAAATACAGTTGTCCCACCAGATAAAAACTCACCTAAATGAATTCGAGTCTAGCATTGTATTCTTGTATTGAACACAGTTTTCATGGAACATATTGTTAATGCCTCGCTGAAATTAGGCTACTTTAGGTCTCAGATATAGTCATGCCTTTTTCCTCTGTCTAATAATGCTACACAAATAGAACTGACCTTTTTAGTGAACCTGTACTGCTTCCTCATACCAGTGCTTTCTTTTTTGAGTACTGACAGTTTACCTTTTAATGAGTTGTCTTCAAAATCTTCAGAAGTTGACTCTAGGCTTTACCTAATTTTTCCCACTCCCCCTTATAATGTGGGGCATTTGTTCATCTCTGGTCTTCTCTAACATTCTCTGTGATTTCTCAGATTACCTTTGATGAGTTTAGAAAGATACTAATAATTGGAGAAGCAAGAATGATGACTTAGTAATATCTGGCTGACATTTCAGAACATTGGATTACTACCTACTTCTTTACTTGGCCTCCTAACGGTAATAGAGAGGCCTCAGAGAAAAGAACGTATAAAAAGTTAGAATATAAAGCCTACGAGAAAAAGCTAAAGATGGCATTATTTGTCTCCCCAAAAGAGAAAGCTAAGACTATATGTGAGGATGTATTGTAATGACCAGCTATTTTGTACATTCCACTAAGACCAAACAGAAGGAAATGAATTGAAGATGTATTATTCAAGGATTTTTATTGAGTGTAAATAGGAATTTTTTGATTCTGAATATTGTTTATCTCTAGAGTAACTTTTTGGGGGAAGTTTTTTCTCCCATCTAAAGTCTATAAATAACATCAATTTTCATCTCTCCGTAACATTGTAGTCTTACTTCTAGTACTCCCAAAGGCTAGCAGAGATACTAGGTGACCTTTACAAGTCCTTTCTTGCTCAGTGATTTTCTTTTCACAAATCTCACCCCACATCTAAAGATGTGTTGCATTAGACTCCCTTTTATTCTTTCTCTTTCGTTTCAAGCGCTATTAACATTCCATCATGAATCTGCTAATGGAAAAGTGGCCATGCAGCTTAGTGTGCTATTCTCAGTGTAAAAATAAAACTGTACTTTATATATTTATATAACATATAAATACTTCGTGCAATATTTCAGTAATTTAAAACAACATGAGATAATTGTTTTTTAAGACGGTCTTTCGTTTTACCTTCAGAGTTTTGGCAGAGCATTTTTTTTCCTATTGTGAAATTGAGCATACCCTGCATTTATTTTTATTTTTTCCTTCAAACATTTCATTACTATTTAGTACTTTTAGCTAAAATATTATGTGACTGGAGGTATTTTTCACCATAATACTTTTTAAAAACTGGATTACTACTAAGTAAGTCATATTGTCTATTCCAAATGAACATATGCAATTTGGGACTATCATCCCTGAAAGTTTCTGATTGGGAAATAAAATAAATCGTAGATAGAAACAGAGTATTAAAGTAAATGTGTAAAACATTTCCACAACAGTTACTGCACCATTTGGACAACATCGTCACATTCGACCTTTGTTACTTTGTACTTCATTGAGAATTAAAGATAGAGATGGTAAATTAATATAAAATCTTTGAATCCTGGATCTCTGCTTACAAATGGTGACTTTGGGCAATTTGCTTAACCTTTGTTAAGCCTCAGTTTTACCATTTATCATATAGCATACTAATGACACAGTGCTTGTTCAGGTTGATGAAAAATAAATGCACAATCCTTAGCATAGTTCTTGTTATATAGTAAGCTATAAACATAATTATTTTTATGCATTAACAAAAACACTTTGCTCACTGCTCTTCACTAGGCATTATGCTAGGCACTGAGCATGTAAGAATGAAAATATTCACTTCTTGCTTTGAGGGAACTCTCATGCTTATATGGGAAGTGTAGGTAGAAACAGGTAATGTGATATGAGTCATCATAGAAATACAATCTTTCAGAAAGTGGGGTCAGACAATATCTTAACTTGATCATTGGAGAAAACAGAACTTCCAGATTGTTTTTAAAAAATGGGGAGGGGATACTATTTCTTTAGATTGTTTTCCTTTGTGCAAAATGTATTGATACATTGTTCTTATAAATAATCATAAGGTTAGTAGTAGAAATACTACAGTTTCATTTTTATTTGCTTGATTATAAATGTGTAGAGCATAGTTGGAGGAAGTAGACAGTCTGTCAGTTGTGTTGTGAATATTTACATATCAATATTTAATATTCTAGGCTGCCTTTAGGATTATTCATATTGAATTTTTATTCTAATTTTGTTTCTTTAACTCTACATATTATAATTTAATTTTAGTCCCTTCAAACTACATAGGAGTTTTGAGAGTAATATCTATATTTATAAAGTTATTTTCAGTTTTATATTCTCCCCACTAATCCTCCTGTCCTAGCTTGGAGATAAAATGTTACAAATGAATATTCTACACAAAATGCTTTATAAAATATATGTATTAATATATACCTGTGGTTCTTAAAAGTTATTAATATTTGCTTCACTTCCCCAAGCATGTTCGTTTTCAGTCTTCAGGTTTATAAGTTGACATGGTCTATAAAATATTTTTGTCATGACACGTTCGTCATGGTTAGAGTATATTAACTGGCATGTCATGTTGCTTGTGAGAGCTGATGAGGTGAATGACATTATTATAAATAATAACCAGAGATAGCGAATAGATTAATGGATTGCTGTTTCCCAGTGGTGTTTTATACCCTAAAGCCCCGAGAACAATTGGTGGTTTCATAGACTTCTTAGAGTTGGAAAGAAACTTGCAGTTGTAACCCTCCAGCCTCAAAGCTAATGCAAGAATGACCTTTGCCATTCTGCATCTCTGACTAATGAACATCCAGACTTAAAGCACTGCACATCGATAGATGGAAGAAGGAGAAGAAAGTTTTTTCTTGCAATGCTTAGCATTCTGTACATTATAGATACTATAATTGTAGTATCTATAATGTATAACAGGAGTCATATGGAGTTACCTCACTTTTCTATACTTAAGATGGTGATCAGTCTCACTAAAGTGAAGATGGAGTCAGACGTCTGGCAAAGGAATAGATGTACTTATTTTACTTGCATAGTGCGGTAGCTTCCATCCTGTCAGACCCAGTGCCGACTTTTGTAACATAATCCTAATGCCCCCTATAATATACCAATGCAAAATTTGTGATTAATAATAACTTATCTTTGTGTATTTACTAATAAAGAATCAGTATAACATGCCCAACTCTAATGTATTAGACAAAGTAATTTATAATAACGTTTTTCAGTAGGTAAGTGCTCAGCTGCAACTATGAGTTGTTATAAAAGTTAGGTACTTGTTTCTATACATAGAATCATTTACAGTTTGCTGCACACTCAAACTGTAACAGGTGTGCCATTGAGAATATGATAATGTAGAAATGCTGCTCACCTTTTCTGAAATTTCCAGATGATAAGGATCTAGTCTTCTGTTCATTTATTCAGTAGTTACGTTCCTGGAAAAATTTTGATACATATTAAAGCCATACAAAATACTCTTTGTGTTTATGTGGAAAATGGAGTTAGGTTGTAGAATCAGATATTTCAAACTTTTTTTTTTAACCACCAGGCTATCCAGAGGGTCATAAAGGAATTGTGCAGCGCATGGGAAAGTACTTCATTGATGGGATTGTTATGTGTATCACACTAGTATACCCAACAACTCCAGTGACCAAAACGATCCCAGAAATTTCCATTACACTGCCCACAGGGAGGCTCCATCCTTTTTGAGAATCACTGCTTGATACTGACTCTACTAGAACTACGACCTGTAACTTGAAGTCCTAGGAACTACCTGAGACCAGAGAACTGACAAGAACCTTGCTAGATATCATGTATTAACCCTCTTTTCACTAATTTACTAGATTTTTAAAAAGATTATTATGAAATTTTTTAGAAACACTCCTCCCCCCATGAATACAATGACCACAATTAAAATACCAGATTCACTTTTTTTTTATTTTGGCAAAATATGTATTACATAAAATTCACCATTTTGATTGTTTTTAAGTGTGTAATTCAGTGGCATTAAGTGTAGTCACATTGTTATTCAACCAGCACTGCTATCCATCTCCACAGCTTTTACAGCATCCCAAACTGAAACTTGTACCCATTAAGCGGTAACTCCCAATTGCCTCTTCCTCCGAGCTGCAGACAACCCCTATTCGACTCTCTGTTTCTATGAATTTGACCATTCCATATACCTCATGTAAGTGGAATCTTATAAAAATATCTGTACTTTTGTGTCTGGCTTATTTCACTTAGCATAATGTCTTCAAGGTTCATCCAAGTTGTTGCATGTATCAGAATTTCCTTTCTTTTTAAGAATGAATAATAGCTGCATTTATTTATATATATATATAGTCACTAAATAGGAAATGTCTGATTTCACATCAAAAGTGTAGTTTATTATATCTCCACCAAGAAGCAGTACAATTAATTGAAGTATGAGCCTAAACTATTGACACAGTTTTGCCATCTTAATGGTACCTCGTTTATGCCAGCAGCAAAGAAGCCTAGAGAGCCAGTAGCAATGAAATCACAAAAATCGTTTTCCCATCTTGTTGAGAATTGAATATTTTTCCTTGCAAGAAGCAGTCCAAAGCCTGGGAGAAGTGGTAGTCAGTTGGTGCAAGGTCTGGTAAGTATGGTGGATGACAAAGAGTTTCCAAGTCCAGCTTCTGTAGTTTGAGCAGTGTTGTTTGTGTGACATGTGGTTGAACATTGTCTTGCAAGAGGTTTGGCCTGTCTCTCTTGACTGATTATGGCTGCTTAATCTCAAGCATCCTTGTCATTTCATCCAATTGGTTGCTGTAGATATCTACTCTGATCAGTTGACCAGGTTTCTTGAAGCTATAGTGGATAATACCAGCTGTGGACCAGCAAACAGACATGATTAGTTTTTTTTGGATGAATATTCAGTTTTAGACTGTGTTTCAGCACTTCGTCTTTATACAGCCATTGTGCCGAATGCTTGCGATTGTCAAAAAGAATCCATTTTTCATCACATGTAACAATATGATATAGAAGTGGTTCACCTTTATGTCATGACAGCAAAGAAAGGCAAGCTCCGAGATGATTTCTCTTCTGACATACATGTAATTCATGAGGAACCCATTTATCCAGCTTCTTTACCTTTCCCATTTGTTTCAAATGGTCCAGTATTGTTGGAATGGTAAAAGTAAAATCTTGCTGCTAATTCACGCACAGGTTGAGATGGATTCGCTTCCACTACAGGTTTCAACTCATCATTGTGCATCTTGGTCTCAGGTCGCCCACATGGCTCATTTTCAAGTTTAAAATCACCAGAATGGAATTTCTCAAGATATCAACATACAGTGCATTCATTAGCCACATCCTTCCCAAACACTTTATTGATATTTTAAGCTGTCCGCACTGCTTTCGTTCCATGACAGAACTCATATAATATAAAATAAATTTTTATTATTATAAAATAATACAAATTTTTGACTTATCCATGGTTTCACAAAAAAAATTGCTCTAAAAAATATTTGAAAGGTAATCACAAGCCAAAATGTGCATCCGAAAGAATGAGGATATACCTTTATAATAAACATAAAACAAGAAACGTCAAAGTGAAATGTCAGAGATATCAACTGTCAAACTTAGTACTTAAGGAAATTGGACATTTCATACTTAATAACCTAATATTATATATATATAAATATATGAAAATCTCCACGCCACATTTGTTTATTCATTCATCCATCAGTGGCCATTTGGGTTGTTTCTACCTGTTGTTTGGCTGCTGGGAATAATGCTGCAATGAACATGGGTGTACCAAATATCTGTGAGACCCTGCTTTTAATTCTTTTGAGTATATACTCAGAAGTAGAATTGCTGGATCATATGGTAATTCTATTTTTTTTATTTTTTAGAATAAAAAATTCTATTTTTTAATTTTAAACTACTATACCGTTTTCCATAGTGACTGTACCATTTCACATTTACACCACCAGGGCACACGATTTGCATTTCCCTAATGATTAATGATGTTGAGTATCTCATATATATTCTTTGGAGAAATGTCTGTTCAAGTCCTTTTTCCGTTTTTAAGTTGGGTTGTCTTTGTTGTTGAGCTATAGGAGTTCTGTATATATATTCTGTACATTAATGCCTTACCAGGTATATGATTTGAAAATATTTTCTCCCATTTTGTAGGTTGCCTTTTCACTTTCTTCTTAGTGTCTCTTGATGCACAGGTTTTTAATTTCGAAGTTCAATTTAGCTAATTTTTTTTTGTTGTCTTTGCTTTGGGTATCATATGCAAGAAATCATTGCCAAATTCAATGTCATAAAGCTTTTCCTTTGTGTTTTCTTCAAAGACTTTTGTAAGTTTTATCTCTTATGATTAGGTCTTCTGTCCAATGATTAGGTCTTCTGAATTAATTTTTATATATGGTATAGGTAAGGGTCCAACTTCCTTTGGAATGTGGATATCTAACTTACTGGATTTTTAAGTTTTGATTTTGAAAATTATCATTTGCAGACTTGTCTATCTTTCCATTTTAATGTCTTTCTTGTTGTTCATTTTAATGTCTTAATCCCCTTGTTACATGTAACTGTTTTCTACTTAATTTTTTAAATCATCCCACATATTTTCTAATTTATGATATGCATTCACTTTTATTCTCTGATATGTGAACATTTTATTTTCATGAATTTCTTCAATTATTTTAGCTTTGTCCTCTTCTTCAATCTTTATTTTTAACCATCATATCTCTTATCTCTTAAATTTTTTCACTTGCCTACTAAATATGTTGACTTCAAATGGTATTTTTCCATTGTAAGCTAACTTTTTATTTGTTATAAAAGGATGTATGATTAATATGAAAAGGATTTACCAAGAAAAGATGTATAAATTGGAAAATGAAAAATAATCATAAGCCCAGCCTCAGGGGATAATAACAATTAGGTGTATAGTCTTTCAGATGCTACTTTATTAATTGTATTTGTGTATATCCGTACACACATATTTAGTCATATGCTTTCATAGCTTTTTTTTTTTCCACATAATGTATCCTGTATGGTTTTCTACGTTGACTCATGTAGAGCCATCACATTTTTAATATTTATTTAAAAATACACTGCATATAATTATATAATAATTTAACAACTCTCCTATTCCTGGACATTTAGGTTGTATATACTTTTTGCATATTGTTAAAATGCATAAATATGTTTAGGCCATGCCACTAAAAAGAATGATAGTGTTTGTATTTAGGATATTTAAGGCTTTGAAATATATTGTCAGTTGCCGTCTGAAAGGTTGTTAGCAGTTCTACTGCCAGAAACATAATATGAGTGTACTCCCCATACCACACCATTTCCAAAAATTTACCATAATGGTTTGACTAAAAATATTTTACTACAGGCTTTGTTTTTAATAATAAGTGAGGGCAGAGATTGACTTCTTACATTTATAGTGCCTGTATATATACTCTGTTACCAGTTCTTTATTTTCTGTTTCTTTATTGTTGCTTGTGCTGTCCTTTAAATGTAAATAATATTTTTCTCATTACCCTCTTTCTGTACTTCTGTCCCTGATTCTTCTGATGTTATTTGCCAGAATCAAAAACATTTTCATGACTTTTCCATTTTAAAATGTTCTTGGATTTAAAATAGGGAGCAAGAACCATGACTTGAAAGACAACAATTGTAGATTCCACATCTTACACACGGCATCTGGGATGGTGTCCATCCTCTCGCTCCTGCAGTAGTCCTTCTGTCTCTCTGTAATAAAGTTCTATCATGACTGTTAAATGGTCTAAAACCTTTTAACTTTTGCAAGTTGGAGACTTACAGCCTAAAATTTCCTCCTGAGGGAATATTTTGCTAGTACCTATATCATACTAAAGTAGTAGAAATACATCATTCTCTCATATTATGTATAAAATCTTTGGACTTATACTTCATGTAAAATCACTAGTCTTCCAGCAAACTGTGTGGTCATAAATGCTAAACAATAGAAGCAGAGGAATCGAGGTTTCATTTAGGAAAGATTTGGTCTTATATGAGCAAGGAACCAAGTGTTAGTCAGTGTTTCAGGATGATGTCATCAGAGGGACATCAGTGAATTGTCTACAATTAGGTTTTTAAATATCATTCCTAAATTATGTTGCTAATTATGGATTATCAAATTTTTATTAACTTTTAAAAACAGCTTTATTAAGATATAATTCACCAAATATTGACTGACTTAAAGTGTACAATTCAGTGGGTTTTTGGTATATTCACAATGTTTTTCAACCATTACCATAATCAATTTTAGAATATTTACATTACCCTCACAAGAAACCCTGTACCCTTTAGGAGTCCCCTCCCATTTCTCCAAAACCCCACCTCCAACCTAAATGGCCACTAATCTGCTTTCTGTCTCTATAGATTTGACATTTCTGGACATTTCATATAAATGGAATCATATAATATATGATCTTTGTATTGGGCTTCTTTCACTTAGGATAATGTTCAGAAAGTTCATCCATGTACTTCATTCCTTTTTATGGCCAGATAAATTCATTGTACAGATAGGCCACATTTTGTTTGCCTGTTCATCAGTTGATGGACATTTGGATTGTTTCCACCTTTTGGCTATTCTGAATAATGCTGCTGTGAATATTCATGAACAACTTTTTGCATGGGCTTATGTTTCATTTCTCTTGGCCATATATGTAGGATTGGAAATATTGGATTAAATATAACTCTGTGTTTAATTTTTTGAAGAACTGCCAGAGTGTTTTACAAAGTGGCTGCACCCTTTTACATTCCCACAAGCATGAGGGTTCCAGTTCCTCCACATCCTCACCCACACTTGTTATTGTCCAACTTTTGATTCTAGCCATCCTAGTGGGTGTGAAGTAGTACCTTTACTGTGGTTTTAATTTGCATTTCCCTAATAACTAAGTTTTGAGCATCTTTCCATGTTTATTAACTTTTATTACCTCTTAAAACTTTAACATACTAAAAATCCCTAATGGGAAGCTCTAACCTGGCATTTGTATCCATTAGTGGGATTGGATCAAGGGCATATATCATATTTCATTAATTCTAAGAAATACATTTTTCACATTTAACATCACTGCAGTCAGTGCCTTTTACAGTGAATGTATCGTGACTTTAGTTAAGACAGTTTGAAAAAAGAAAATTCAGTCAACAATTCAGAGGTTTATTTCTTCAGTTCTGTAGTCCTAGAGCAGCTGGTTCAACTAGAAACTAAAGTGTTCTCAAATTAAAACCGAATAATTCCCTCTCTTACATATCATCAGATTAAAATTTTAAATCACCGATGGTATAAAGCCTCTTTACCTACACAAACCTTTTCTGATTAGTTTACCAATACTTGCCAACCTGTTTTATCATATCATAGCCAAATAAGGGATTTTTTTTTTTTTCTTTTTTTGAGACAGAGCCTCACTCTTTTGCCCAGCCTAGAGTGAGTGCCGTGACGTCAGCCTAGCTCACAGCAACCTCAAACTACTGGGCTCAAGTGATCCTACAGCCTCAGCCTCCCAAGTAGCTGGGACTACAGGCATGTGACACCATGCCCGGCTAATTTTTTCTGTATATTTTTAGTTGGACGATGAATTTCTTTCTAATTTTTTGTAGAGGCGGGGTCTTGTTCTTGCTCAGGCTGGTCTCGAACTCCTGAGCTCAAAGAATCCGCCCGCCTCAGCCTCCCAGAGTGCTAGGATTACAGGCGTGAGCCACCGTGCCCAGCCTAAAATAAGGGATTTTTGATGTATTATTTATCCTCATTTAAAAAAAGAATAAGGATTTTCTTATAAAAAACCTTATGAATTTAGTTGGTATTTACTCAAGAATTTTTGCTATAGTCTTTATAAATCTCATCTCTTGTCGGTGTGCATGAAGTAGTGCAGGGATTTAGTTAAAGCTGCACCATCATTTATCACTGTTAGACTCTTGACTGGTGGAGACAGCTGTTGAAGGAAAGCAGTGACGGCTTGTCTTTTATTGATCTCCATTAGACTTTGACCCTGAGCAGAAACTAGTTAATGGTCAAAATGTATGCACTCAGTGTCATCTTTCATTATTGAAGTTTATATGAAACCTACATTTTATTAATAATACAACCACATGAATTAAATTGTACAGATATCTTTAATGATTTCCATTAGTGTAATCCAGTAGTGTTTTGCCTCATTTCTTTTTAATTTACATCTTGATATAAAATGGCATCTATCGAAACTATATATAAAAACTGCTTCCCACAATAGAGAACTAGGGTGGAGTTGAGGGTGACAGTCCTATGGATAATGATGTAGATTTTTAGATTCTGGCAGCAGATTATTAATAGATTATTTCTTTTCTGGAGCCAGACTTGCTTCTGTACAACTTCTGTTATTGATCCTGATTTTAGTCTCTTCAGTGTTAAACAGTGCAATTTCTCTTTCCACGTGAAGGCCCCTTAACTGTTTATGAGACATCTTATTTTCGCTAAGTCTTTTTCTTACCTAAACATTTCTCCCTCCCCCAGCTTTTCTTCAAGTGAAATCGTTTTAGTTTTCTCTACTACCACTTAGGGCATAATCCTATTTATCAACGTACTTCCTAGAAAAATGGTTTTAAAAATGGTATTTGAAATGTTAGTGGAACAGCAAAAACTATGATAGGACTGTCATTCTTGTACAGGTTTTGTCTCAACTTTTGTGTAATCTTTTACTGTCATTTCTTCTTTTTCATTAATTAAGTTCTTACAGTGAGTTACTAGGTAAATTAATTTGTTGTTAAGATACGTTAATAGCAGGTGTTGGTATATTACGTAAACTGTCCACATGTATTAATCACTTGCTTTTCTTATCACACGATCCGAAGTGTTTCCTGCCACCTGTTCCTCCCCCTCATGTGAGGAAGGCCCGCAAATCTTCTTCCCACTGACTCTGTCCTCAGTGTCCAGCATTATGCCTGTCATATCGTGGGTACTTAATAGAGACATTTTGAATCAAAAAATAGGCATTGTGATTATTCCTTTGCATGACCGTCTCCTTGTCGTCCAGATTGAACTCTAGAATCAACTCACATCTTATTCAGTTTTGACTTGATTGTCTAACATAGTTCTGGCTGTATGGATTAGGTAGATTATTTTGAAGATATATGTGGCTAGAGAATGGTTGGAGGTATAGAAGTGAGGCTGAAAGGCCTTTGGATCTGATCCTAGAATGCTTCGAATGCCATGCTAAGAAGTTTGCATTAAAGACTTGATACAGATTTACGCATTTAAAAAAATAGTTCTAAGAGGAGTATAAAAATTGGGATAATGGAGGTAATTAAGTTTTGAATATGTTGGTATACAGGGTGAAGTTTTTCCTCTGTCCTGATGGGATCAGAATTCATCTCTTAAAAACAGCTTAAGGGGACCTTCTAAAAATAAAATAAAATAATTGGAAACTTACCTTGAATATTTTATTTTAGTCAAAAACGTAAGTATACTTTTATTTAGTCTTTTGATGTAGGGTCATGGCCTCTTTTTTTGAGGTATTATTCACTGATTATAGTTGATAGTTATCTTTTTTTTGCATATCCAGAATGGACCCCTTATTTCCAGTTTCTGTTCCTTTTGAGAGAGAATCTAAAAATACTTTCAAAATATCTAAATGAAGAGTTCTTCCAGATTTTAAGGTTTTTTTCCTCCCTATTTAACAATTGTCTCACCCTTACCTAATTCAATAGCATCTTTTAGTGGCTTGTCTTATTTCTTGTCTTTCTAAGGCATTCAACTTACTTTTCAGGAGGAAAACCAAAACAAATTTTACAAAACCTCCACTCTTTCATTTTGCATATGTTGATTTGCATAATATTTAAATTTAAAAAAATTTACCTTAGGGCAAAGGAAAGAAAAGAATAGACTTATGGAGTGTGGCAGAGACTTCTGGTTCTCCCCCAGAATCCAGTGTCCTTCAATATCTGTTTTCTTGGGCACATGGCCACACCGCTAGTGACTGTTTCCCAGCCTTATTTGTAGCCACTTGAGACCAGAAGACTAGGTTCTGGTCATGGGGATGTGTGTGGAAGTGATAGGTACAACTCGTGGGTTGTACCCTTCTGGGGAAAGGGATTCCCTTTATTTCACCTACTTGTTCTCTTCCTCCCACTGACTGCACGGTCCATGTACCAGTAGGATCGCGAACATACATCTTGCATCTGAGCTGGAAGCCATGTCACGAAGGTGACAGAGTATGCTTTGTAAATATGCTTAGAAACCTGCTCATTATGTGTGAATAGTGAGGATTACAAGAATTAATTCACACTATAGCTTAGATACCAAGTAAAAAATTATTTGAATTATCCTAAAATCAGCCTACCTCCTGTAAGCCCCTACCTGCTGATTAGTAGGGGAAAACTACACAATGTTCAAAAATTGCAAAATGCTTGAGCTTTAGTCCTGTCTGATAATTTAAACAGTCCGTTTATGTAGTGTTCAGATAAAATGGTTCATCACGTGCCGAGTTCCCCTCCTGCTGTTCTCCTTAATTGGTGTGAGGGACAGTGGGTAGGTAGAAGGGAGGAAGATGAGAGTGGCTTGCTTGAACTATTGTAGCAGGGAAAGTCTGGTCCCACAGATGTGATGTGCTCTGCCTCCTCTGCTCTCAGAGGTGATCACAACTCTCACCTAGGGGCTCCTGGCATCACAACTGAAGTCTCTGGTACTGTAGTGCATGGCTTGCTTAGAGCCTGCCTGTTTGGGCTCCTGCTGCAGGCCTGAGTCTCTGTAGGGCTACAGTCTTGGTGGTCGTTCCTCCTCCTGCCATCCTGGGCCATGTAACAGCCCAGCGTCTGTCGACTCAGTTACCGCACTTTCTGAAAATTGGAGGTTCCTTGGTTGGGAAACTCAACCCCAGAGGCTCCCCTGCCGAAGCATGGTGTGGTCCTTTTTAGGGCCCATGTTGATGGGAGGCTCAACTTGGGAGAAAGTGCCAGGGAGGAATGGAGACAGGGATGATCCTGAAACTTTACAGAGTAAAAGTAATTTGCTATGACTAGAATGTGAGATTTATGTGCATGAGTTGTGACATGGGAAGGTGGGTAGATGCAAATGAGATTAAAGAAGATGATTTTATTCAACTTTAATCACAAGAAAGATGCAGATTTTTCTAAATAAATTGCATAATTTTGATTCAGTATAAAAATTTGAACTTAAATGTTTGAGAAGAAAAATCATATTACTCAGATATAAACATTTATCTTTTTAATGTATTTCTTCCCGTGAACTTTTCGTGTTATATATGTCTATTTATATGTAGCTTTAAAATACTATATATGCTGTTTTTTTCTATATGAATTGTTTTTCAGCCTTTTCTGTTCTTTTAGAATATTGGTATTTTTCTTGTCAGTTAATGTTCGTTATGTATTAAGTCTATAGTTTGATACTCATTAGTTATGAATATTTTTCCTTATTCTGTAGTTTGCCTATCCATTTTATTGTGATTTTAAAAAAATAGGTTTGGAGGCTTTTTAGTTTGTTTATTTTGTTTATATATTATGTTTACATATTTGTATATTTGTTATGTTTTTAAATGTAGCCAACTTTTAAAAAATTTGCCAACATGAAGGCCAAGCTCTTGTATCAAAGAAACCTAACTTGTCCATGGCTTACAGAAAATAGATGTTTAGTTCTTCCATGTCACTAATCTAAGGTTAAGTAGTACTGGGGTGCTCTGCCTCACATGGACATTTGGGGATCCAAGTACTACTGGTCATTTTTCACTCTTGTGCACTTGGGATAAAAGAAGAAACTAAAGAAGTAAAAATTATTATTTTCATTATACTTTGAACCATAAATACTCACCTTTTTAATATTCCCTGTGACCAAATAGGAAATACACCTAAAGTACTTCTGCTGTGTATCAAAGTGTCAAGGTTGGTTATCTTGGGGAAAAGCAGTTGACTGAGTTGTGACCTGAACTAGTTACTCTTTTCTTGGAAAACCATTTTTAATTGGTAGACAAACTATGGTTTATCCAACTTGAGGATTTGGAAGAGTTAGCTTTTCACTTCAGGGAAAAAGCTAACGGTTATTTGTTGCCAGTAAAAAAAATTTGAGCATTCAAGCAAAAATAAAGAAAGAAAGAAACTAACTAACTTGTTCCTGTTATTGGGATCTTCTTGACTTCTTCCCAAGACTTAAAGCCTTTTCTGATGAGACAGGTAATATTAAAAAAGGAGTTTTAAAAATATGTATGTGTGTATATGTATATATGTATAAAAATAATTGAATATGTCAATATGCAGTTCTGCATAAGTCAGTGAGCCAACTTCCCAATCAAACATGGGTAAAAGACTCACTCCAAATACAAGATAGACTGATGGATTTACTGTACAGGTATGCCTCATTTTACTGCTCTTTATTGTATCTCATACATATTGTGGTTTTTTTTTTTTTTAAAACAAATTGAAGGTTTGTGGCAACCCTGCTTCAAGCAAGTCTGTGGGTACCATTTTTCCAACAGCGTGGGCTCACTTTATTGTGTCTTGTCACATTTTGCTAATTCTCACAATATTTCAAACTTTTTTCATTATTATTACATCTGCTATGGTGATCTGGGATTGTGATCTTCGTTGTTACCATAGTAATTGTTTTGAGGTGCTACGAACCGTGTCCATATCCTTAGTAAGACAGCAGATTAATAAACGTGTGTGTTCTGATTGCTCCACTGCCTGGCTGTTCCCATCTCTCTCCCTCTCCTTGGCCTCCCTATTCCCCAGGACACAACAATATTGAAATTAGGCCAATTAATAATCCTACACTGGCCTCTAAGTATTCAAGGGGAAGACAGAGTTACATGTCTCTCACTTTAAATAAAAGGCTAGAGATAATCAGCTTAGTGAGGAAGGCATGTTGAAAGCCAAGATAGGCCAAAAGCTAGGCCTCTTGTGACAAACAGCTAAGTTGTAAATGCAAAGAAGTTCATGAAGAAAACTAAAAGGGATACTCCGGTGAACACACAAATGATAAGAAAGTAAAACAGTCTTATTGCTGATATAGAGGAAGTTTTAGTGGTCCGGGTAGAAGATCAAACCAGCCACAACATTCCCTTAAGCCACAGCCTTGATCTAGAGCAAGTCCCTAACTCTCTCCAATTCTGTGAAAGCTGAGAGAAGTGAGGAAGCTGCAGAAGAAAAGTTTGAAGGTAGCAGAGGTTGGTTCATGAGGGTTAGAGAGAGAAGCCATCTCCATAACATAAAAGTGCCAGGTAAAGGAGCAAGTGCTGATGTAGAAGCTCCAGCAAGTTTTCCGGATCTAGCTGAGATCATTGATTACTATGGCTACGCTAAACAACAGATTTTCAATGCAGAAAAAACAGGCTTATATTGGAAGAAGATACCTTCCGGTAGCCTTCTATTATAAGAAGATGCCATCTAGGACTCTCATAGATAGATGGGAGAAATCAGTGCTTGGCTTCGAAGCTTCAAAAGATAGGCTTACTCTCTTTTTAGGGGCTAATGTAGGTGGTGACTTTTAAGTTGAAGCCAGTGTTCATTTACCATTCTGAAAATCCTCGGACCCTTGAAAATGATGCTAAGTCTATGCCTCCTGTGCTTTATAAATGGAACAACAGAGCCTGGATAATAGCACATCTGTTTACAGCTTGGTTTACTGAATATTTTAAGCCCAGTGTTGAAACCTACTGCTCAGAAGAAAAGATTTCTTTTAAAATATTACCGATTAGTGACAACGTAACTGATCACACAAGAGCTCCGATGGTGATGTGCAAAGAAATTAATGTTGTTTTCATGCCTTCTAACACAGCATCCTTTTTGCAGCCTGTGAATCATGGAGTAATTTCAACTTTCAATTCTTGCTATTTAAGAAACACAGTTTGTGAGGCTGTAGCTGCCATAGACAGTGATTCCTCTGATAGATCTGGGCAAAGTAAATTGAAAACCTTCTGGAAAGGATTCACCATTTTACATGCCATTAAGAACATTCACAATTCATGGGGGGAGGTCAAAATATCAACATTAACAGGACTTTAAAAGAAGTTAATTCTAACCCTCATGGGTGACTTTGAGGGATTCAAGACCTCAGTGGAGGAAGTAACTGCAGATGTGGTGGAAATAGCAAGAGAACTAGAATTAGAAGTGGAGCCTGAAGATGTGACTGAATTTCTACAATCTCATGATAAAACTCTAACAAGGAAGGAGTTGCTTCTTATGGATGAGCAAAGAAAGTGGTTTCTTGAGATGGAATCTACTCCTGGTACAGATGCTGTGAACATTGTTGATATAACAACAAAGGATTTAGAATATTACATAAACTTAGTTGATAAAGCAGTTCAGAGTTTGAGATGATTGGCTCCAATTTTGAAAGAAGTTCTGCTGTGGGTA
This sequence comes from Indri indri, assembly GCA_004363605.1. Classification (NCBI taxonomy): domain Eukaryota; kingdom Metazoa; phylum Chordata; class Mammalia; order Primates; family Indriidae; genus Indri; species Indri indri. The sequence goes on from RJWJ010009523.1 coordinate 45,877, forward strand.
AAATGCTATCAAACAGCATCACATGCTACAGAAAAATGTTTTCTGAAAGAAAGAGTCAATTGATGTAGCAAACTTCGTTGTTTTAAGAAATTGCCACAGTCACCCTAACCTTCAGCAGCCACCACCCTGATCAGTCAGCAGCCATCAACATAGAGGCAGGACCCTCTCCCAGCAAAAAGATTATGACTCACTGAAGGCTTAGATGATTATTAGCATCTTTTAGCAATTTAAGATATGTGTGTGTATATATATATATATTTAGATATAATGCTATTGTACACTTAATAGACTACAGTAGAGTATAAATATGACTTTTATATTCACTGAGAAACCAGAAAATTTGTGAGTTGCCTTATTGCAGTATTCACTTTATTGCAGTGGTTTGGGACTGAATCCATAATATTTTTGAGGTATGCCCGTGCCAAGGTATAAAAAGTTCATAGAAATGACTTCAGATTCCACATTGTAATCAAACTGTAAGAAGTTACCCCTTTTCAAATTTTGGTATAGAATAAAAGAAGACTATCCACAAATATCTATAAATGCTATTGAATGCTCTTCCTTTTTTGAACTACATAATTACTTGAAAATGGATGTTCTTCATATATTTCAACTAAAGTATAGTGCAATATATTAAATGCTAAAGTAGATATGAGAATCGAGCTGCCTTTTATTATGCTGTTTTGCAGAAATGTAAAACAGTGCTACTTGTCTTGCTCTTTTGGGGGGAGGGAAAACATAATTTCATAAGACAATGTATTTGTTTTTAATAGCTAGTTAGCAACTTAATGACTATATTATGATCATTAATCAAGAAAAAAAGGTGACCTTTTTCTTTCTCAAAGAAGATGCGTGATTCTCAATCTTTACATGTATCAGAATCACTTGGAGGGATCCTTAACACACAGATTGCTTGACCTAACTTTTATTAGAGTTTCTGATTCAGTAAGCTCTGGGTGGGAGAATATCCTTTGTAACAAATTCCCAGGTGATGCAGTTACTGCTGTTATATTAATACTTTGATAAAACCACAGTTCTATCTGTTTCTTTAGATTTATTGGGCAAACTTGTTTTAGCAGTGTTTGGGATGGAAAAAGATTAGAATTTTTAAAGGAAGTAATTCACAAGTAAAGACAATGGCTAGAAGTGTCCTTAGTTACCAGAAGTGTGGAAATTACTTAAAGTTAAGCATAATAGTTTGTCAAGAACTGTTCAGTATCTGAAGCTTTCCCCTGCTTACAAGCTAACCAATTAGCCTACCACAGTTTCATGGTAGCTGACAAAAGACATAAGATTCCTGGTTAAGAGACAAAAAAGGACTTTATTAGACAATTATGCTAGAGAATCAGCATTTGTGGTGATTTTCTAAGCCACAATTCCGTAAGGGGAACATGAACAGTTCCAGGTGATGGCTGCACAAGCAGTGGGTTATGTTATAGTACAGGAACCTTAGGGTTCCCAGTTTTTTTTTTTAATAATGCACAGTAAGTCTGCCTGACCTTTGTCCTGGAGGATACATTATCTTTATTATACTGGATAGTAAACAAACCTTCGCTCTGCTGTGGAGGGAGACATTACCTGTATCTTCCAAGGTTGTTCTCTATACAGACATCCTGGAAAAGGTAGTTGGGAACAAAGGTAGTTGGTACCTCTGCTCACAGATGTTTGCAAACGTGAGAGAGGTCTGTGGAGAATTGTAGCTTGACATAGGAAAAGTCGAAAAAATGTGTATATGTTGATTGTTTACTGGTCCTTAATAGTAACAGCTTAACAAAAACATGAGAACAATTAGACTTGTGCGTTAGACAAAGCAATGTATGATTTCCTGATGAAGAAAAACATTCTCCCTTGTGCAGTTCTAAATTATTTTCACAAATATGTGTGTTATAGGAAGTAAAATTCCATGTTTATACATCTGACGCGAACTATAAAGAAAGACATTCTTATAAATTATATAAAGTTCAAATGTAAAACTAGCATTGATTTAATATGACAAGTAATGATATGTTAGCCACAATAAATTGCACTTGGAATATGATTCTTTTGATTTAACATGCCTCTTCTACAGTGGGCCCTGCAGTGACTTAATTTTCCCATATCTTTTTCTACCTAAATTTCTCTCAATTTCTTTTGGACAGCATGCAATGTTTATCATTTGGCCTTCACTTGGTGCAAATGCATCATTAACCTCCTTTGTTTTTCTCTCATTAGCTCAAGATAATTAAAGTAATACTACTTGGCACAGGGTTAGTCCAGACTCTGGGTCCACCTGTCAGAAAACTAACTCATAGCTCGCTCTCACAGCTTGGAAATCAAGGTGGACTCGTCTTTAGTTATGGCTAAAGTGACATATTTCCTGCTTTGCCCAGGTCAGTCCTGGTTTATCTATGCTTGCTTTAACTCTCAAAAGGGTCCCAATTTGGAGGGTAAATTATATGTTCTCTCTGACTATGGCTTCATGTAAAGGTTCAAGCAGTGCTGTCTCTTGTCCTGGTCTTCTCAGTCTCAGTGCTGTTTTCCTCTATTTTGGCCCCGTCCTTTAATGGTGCCCTCCATTTTGTGATCATGGAAAATGATTTTTTGGGACAGATTTCACATCCTTTCAGTGTTGTGATCTTTCTTTATAGCTGTTGCATAAAAAGCCAGGAAAGGAATCTGGTCTAGATCTCACCGCTTTGTGGGGAGAAAAAATCACTTTATCTGAAGTGGTTCTTTTGTAAGTTTTTATATGTATTTTATATTATATATAAATATATTAATTTGTAAAATGTTTTGTTCAATGAGGAATTTTATTCCTGCTGACACAACTCTGATGGGCCAGCTGGGAACACTTGACACCTTCTTTAGTGGCAAGGAGTCAAGTGATTGATAGCCAAACCAGATAGAGTGTTGGAGAGGTCCCCAAGACACTGTATTTGACACTTGCTTAAGTATCTTAGGTAGTTTTAAAAACAAACTCAAATATAGACCTTGAAAATGGATGGCTCTGTTTAGATGTGCGTTGGCATGCAAATGACTCAGAATTTCTTATTTTTTAATTAGTATACAAATAGACCCTCCAGAATATGCTGTGGCCTTCGGACCTTCACCTTGTGGGTCTGTATACTCAAATTTTAGGAACATGGTCTGTCAGTTCAGTTACCTGAATGATCTATTTGAATGGTCTGGCAGGAAAGAGCAAGTGCCCCACGCAATTCTGTCTTTTGTCCTTTCTAGAGTAGCCTTTTATGTGCGTTCATTCTTTTTTTATTGTTGTTATTACTTAAATGTATTCTTTCACAGTTCTGTAGGCTAGAGGTCCAAAATCAAGTACCTGCAGGGTTGGTTCCTTCCTTTTTTTGACATATAAAAATGTAATGTAAATATATGTGTTTTAGTACCTGGATATATATGATTAAATCAAGCTAATTGACATGTTGATTACCTCACATACTTATCATTTCTTTGTAGGGAGAACATTTTAAGATGTATTCTCTTAGCAATTTTCAAGTATACATGCTGTATGATAGATTTCCAGAACTTACTCATCCTAACTGAAACTTTGTACCCTTTGACCAACATCACCCCAACACATCTGCCCCACGCCCCTGGTAATCACAGTTCTGCTCTGAGTTCGACCTTTTTAGACTCTACATGCTGTGTAAGTACAGTCATGTGGTATTTGTCTTTCTGTGCCAGGCTTCTTCACTTAGCGTAATGTCTTCCAGGTTCATCTATATTGTCACCAATGGCAGATTTCATTCTTTTTAAGACTGAATAGTATTCCATTATGTGTGTGTGTGTGT
>RJWJ010009524.1:0-49321 GCA_004363605.1 Indri indri
ATCCTACTGCCTCAGCCTCCCGAGTAGCTGGGACCACAGGCATGCGCCACCATGCCCGGCTAATTTTTTCTATATATTTTTAGCTGTCCAATTAATTTCTTTCTATTTTTAGTAGAGATGGGGTCTCGCTCTTGCTCAGGCTGGTCTCGAACTCCTGAGCTCAGGACAATCCGCCCGCCTCGGCCTCCCAGAGTGCTAGGATTACAGGCGTGAGCCACCACGCCCGGCCTACATAAGCAGAATTTGAACTTCAGACCTAACACACATTCCCTTGAGAACATGAAGGTTCCTAACATTGGAAACTAAATGTCACAGTTAAAGGGTTTATATACCCTGAAGAACTTTTGCAAAGAAAAAAACATACACAACTTCTTCAACTAAGCAAAAGGGCTCTAAACAAAATTCTAACTGTGGGATGAGGTACAGGGTAACTTTCATGGATAAAGTTTTCTCACCTGTAAAGTGAGGAAAGAGAGGGGAAACGAATGAAACTCTACAGTTTTAGAGCCTGAAGATACTATTCATTCAGTTCCCCATCTCCAGGAAGACATTTCTCAGAGGTCAATATTGAGCCAGTCTTGGACAGTGAATTTACAGGAAGAAAATCTGGGATCTATTTGAGTTATTTACGGTTGTGTAGCTTGGGCAAGTCACCGCACCTCTGTGGACCTATTTCCTCATTTGTGAAGTGTCCAGAATGACACTCTTTTCTTAGACCTGTAAAAAGGATCAAACAAGAGCCTATTTATGAGTAGTTCTCAACTCTGACTGCAGCTTAAAATAACTTGAGGAATGAAAAAAGCAATGTTGCTGCCTGGGTCCCATCCCATAGGTTCTGACTGAATTGTTCTAAGGTGGGCCGTCAGCACCAGTGGGTTTCAAAGCTCCCCAGATGAGTCTAATATGCAGCGACTGCTGAGAACCACAGGCCTATTGCTAAAGCAGCGCTTCTCAGACTATTCTGAAGGATCACTTGGGGATCCTGCCAAAATTCGGATCCAATTCAGTGGCGCTGGGCCTGAGAATCTGCATTTCTCACAGGTTCCTAGTTATGTTGAGCTGTTCTCAACCACACTCTTGAGTACAGCAAGATACCAAATGGCCACAGAGCACTATGCAAATAGTTATCCACTCTCTCCTCAAACTATAACTTTTACTGATGGTGGTGTGAGCATCAGTTAATGACTTTCTTTCCTTCTTCTAAGATTAGTGCATATAAGATTTTAAAAACAAGCACAGAAGGTTTATACACATAAAAGGTATCACTCAGCTCTGTGCGGCGGTTCACGCCTACAATCCTAACACCCTGGCAGACCGAGGCAGGAGGATTGCTTGAGCTCAGGAGTTCGAGACCAGCCTGAGCAAGAGCAAGACCCCATCTCTACTAAAAATATAAAAAATTAGCTGTAGCATGTGCCTGTAGTCCCAGCTACTCAGGAGGCTGAGGCAGGAGAATCACTTGAGCCCAGGAGTTTGAGGTTGCTGTGAGCTAGGCTGACACCACGGCACTCTAGCCTGGACAACAGGGCAAGACTGTCTCCAAAAAACAAAAACAAACAAGAAAAAAATGTATCACTCAAAGCACACCCACTTGCTATGGTACCACTGTCTCCCACATTCATTACAAATTACATAGGTCATCATTTGTTCATCTGGGTTTGAATTCCGCACCCAACTTGGAAGAAAAAGTGTTCCTCTGGTGATTACAGTGACCTTGCAATTGTATTTCTCACAGCGCCTGCATTTTATTTTGTTTGTCTGTGTGCCATCCATCACTTGGGGAAGGTAATGTTCCTGGATACAAGATTCCGTGTAGGAAGCTCTCAACTGCTTCAGTTCCTTGTTTGCCATCTCCATGACGGTCATTTCAGCAAACTCTCTTGGAGACATGGTCCCAGAGAGCAAGTTTTGCTGTAAATGAGAATTTCTGGGGTTCTTCAAATTGGCAACTTTGCTTCTGATACAAGTTTTATATTTTTTGATGTTCTTTGAATAAAGAGTAAAAACATGCTCTTCGATTTCTCTTGCAAAGTTTTGGCACAAATCAGCTTTTGTCTGGTCTGTGGAAGAACTAGTTAAAGCTGCATAAAGAAGCTCCATGCATTTAGTTCTCACAGGCGTTGTGGGATCCAGCAATTCACTTGATCCTTTGCCAGTGGATTTAGAGTCACCACCCCCAAAATGCTCTTCCGTAGGTTCCACTTGAATAGCACTATTTTCAGGCACAATAATTTTACTGAGTTTTGCAACCTCTTGGGACAATGGCACAGAATTAGAATTGCAGGCATCCAGTATCTCATCCTGACTTGGGTCATAAGAAAGTCCTGAATTTTCTTCTTTACTACTACTCGTAGGGAATAATTTAGGGCTGTTCCTTGGTTTAAAGGGAGTATCTTTATAAAGAGCTTTCCACTTTGACAACAAACACTTGGCTTTCTTTTTCAAAGCCACTGAGGGGCAGTTTTTGAGGACTCTGTACACAGCTCTGACTACATCTGTCTCCTGGAGATGCTCCTTAGTCACATAAATCATTTCTAGCTCAGTAAGGTGGTTGCCAAGATCTTCAAAATTCCTTTTAGACATCAGTTGCTCAATAAGGGAAGCTCTGGCAGCTATCTGGCTCTTGTCAGACATATTTATGGCTGCAAAGAAAAATAGGTTTCAGTTTTCTTAAGCTTGCCTTTGCTAGTTGCAGCTTCTAGACAGTAAAATAGCACTTTCTGCCAGTTACCTACACAATGTTTTCTGAAGGAGTTATGCAATATAAATGTGTACGACATGTTAGAAAATGGAATCTGCAAGGTGGTATGGCTTAGTTTCAAGAGTCTTATTCTTAGTAGTTAAAAAAAAGTGGCATTGCAAAGAGCTTCTACATAACATCTGCTTAAAAGAGGCTTGCTGGAGGATCTGCTATAGCTTTTCTGCCTCCAATTTTAAAATAAATGATCTTTCTAGAGCAAGATTAATCAATTCATTTGGGTGGAATTTGGTGATCCTGTTGGGGATGAAATTACACTGGTGTCAGCATCAATATAGTAATGCCGAGCAATGCTGGACTACATTTCCCCATATTCAGCTATATAACTGAACTACTTGCTGAGTTTATAATATAAAAGAATAAGAAATGCGACAAAAAAAGGGTTTGCTAGTGACTTAAGCAGTCTAAAGAAACTGTGAGACAGCACAGGTTGGGACCCAGCCAGAGTTAGGTCTGGTGGGTCTCCCAAAAGTCAGCAGGCCACACTGTGATGCCATCTGAGTCTTCTGAACAAGGTAAAGGTTCAGATTCAACAATTCAGATGATTTATGACTTTGGACTAACTAGATGCTACAGAGTTTGGTTTCATTAATTTTTAAAAAACTTTTAAGTGTAAAAAGTTGCTCGATTATTATGTCTGTGTGAATCTCATCCTGGGAAGCAAATGTTTACTTTATGCAACAAGTCTGTTTTTCTCTCACATAATGTATATAACCTTGCCTACATAATATCCTTGGATCTATATTTGTCTCTCTGGTCTAAATGTGAACATAAGCATCTTGATGGCAGGGGCCCTGTCTTTTCAAAAATCCGTGGCCTCCATTTTACAGTACTTCATATTAAATAATCATTGAACATACACAGGCTAACAACACTGAAGTGATTACAGAGAGAATTAATGCCATCTTCCTAGAAACCACCTGACAAGTGCCATAAAACGTAATGTCCTTTTACTCAGTAACTCTACTTCTATAAATTTACTTTAAGGAAATGAGAGATGTGGAGACTGTATATGTAAGAACTTTCTCCAAACTTAGAAGAAAATGGAAGGCCCCCAAACAGGAGAATAGTTAAAAAAAAAATGGCACACTCCTGGTATGATACAATGATAAACCATTTAAGATCATGTTTTTAGAGAATATTTAATGACATGGGAAAATAGTCATAACATTAGGTGAAAACAAATCACAATGTAAAACTATATTAACAAAAGATTAAACATAATTAGCATATGATCCAGCAGATCTACCCAAGAGAAATGAAAACATATGTTTGCACAAAAACTTATACACAAATGTTCATAGCAGTATTATTCACTCATAATAACCAAAAAGTAGAAAAATCCCAAATGTCCATCAACTCATGAATGGGTAAATAAAATGTGGTCTATCCATATAATAGAATATTATTCAGCCATAAAAAGGAAGTACTAATACATACTACAATATCAATGAACCTTGAAGACATTATGCTAAGTGAAAGAAGCCAGACATAAAAGACCACATATTGTATGATTTCATTTATATAAAATATCCAGAATAGGCAATCTATAGACAGAAAATAGATTAGTGGCTGCCTAGGTTGGACTTCAGGGGGAAAGAACAATGGAGTGAAGGGAAAGGGGGAATGGCTGCTAACGGGTGCAGGGTTCTTCTTGGGGGTTGGTGGCGAAATTCTTCTAAAGTTGATTGTGGTGATGGGTTGCGCAAATGTGAATATACTATTAATAAAAACCACTGAATTCTACACTTTAAATATGTGAATTACTCCGGAATAAAGCTATTATTGAAATCTGATCCAAATTTTGTTGTAAAATTCCATGTGAAAAGGCTGAAAAGAGATACACAAAATTTTACAGTGGCATTTTCTGAATGGTATGATTTTACGAGATTCTTATTTGTTCTTTTACTCTTTTCTGGATTTTCTGTGATAAGCATGTATTGTTCTCATAATCAGAAAAGTTATTAGTATAATAGAATTTCATGATAAACTACATGCATTTAAGATACATGCCTACTGAAAAATGGTATGGGAAACGGATCCTTCTACCTTCTTCCTACCTTTCCTCTGGAATGAGAGTATTATCTCTTAAAGGTGCCTACACTTTTAGATGAGCATTCATAATCTCAGAAATTACTGAATCTCAAACAGTTGTATCTCCCCTCGAACTGTATCTCAAAAGTACCCTTGGCCACAAACATGAGGTTCCCACTGGTGTTTCCCTGTGGGGATGGCTCAAAGATGACCAAGTCTTGCATTTTTACCACCAGAGGGGACTGGAATATAGAAAACCTGTTTTTGTTTGTTTGTTTGTTTGTTTGTTTGTTTTTAAAGCTAGTTTAACACTCAGTTACTCAGTGGGCCCATCAATTCAGGATCTTCAGTAATTAAGGATCTTAAGATAATTTTCCTAATTATTGAGAACCAGTACTTAAAGATAATTCTTTTCCTTTTCTTTAAAGACGGAAAATAATAAAAGAGGTCTTCCTAAGACTCAAAGGCTTAATGAAGAACAGGCAAGATAGCACAGAAAACTAAGAATTGCTGAACATTTTTCTCAGAATTGTCTATTTCAGATCTTGAGGAAGTCATACAGTTATGTCACAATAACAAAGTTTCAAGCTACTCAATACACTTGAGCCCTCCCCCACTTGTTGGAAAATTTCTTTAAAAAGAAGAAACATTCATTCTGCCTGCATTCTATATATATTACTACTGCGGAAATCAGGATTAAGGTTTGCCAGATGTCCAAAAAGGTGGTTAAGAAGAGGCCTAGAGTTAACAAAAAGGTTAAGCAATATTTGACTTAGGTCAGAATTTCTTAGCTGAAGGTCTGAGTTTCAAGGAGATTCTGAAGGGGAATTCTAACTGTAGCTCCAGGGTTTCAGTGGGGTGAGAGCAGCAGTTTGTACTGCCAGCAAAACTTTTTCTTCACTTGTGTAAATCTATGGAAGTTAAATGTATTCATGTGTAAACATCCAAAAAGCACGTTGCCCTTCATTTCATGCTCTTTTATTTACTTTTTCATATTTGTTTTTAGATTTTTAATTTTAGTAAAACATAAAAAACAAAGTTTACTATCTTAACCATTTTAAGTGTACAGTTCAGTACCATTAAGAACATTCACATTGCTGTGTATCCATGTCCAGAACTTCTCCATCTTCTCAAACTGAAACTCTGTACCTATTAAACAACTCCCCATTTCATTCTCTCCCCAACCCCTGGCAACCACCATTTCACTTTCTGTCTCCATGGATCAGACTATTCTAGGTACCTCATATAAGTGGAATCATACAGTTTTATCCTTTTGTGTCTGGTTTATTTCACTTAGCATAATGTCCTCAAGGTTTCTCCATGTTGTAGCATGTGTCAGCACTTCCTTTCTTTTTAAGGCTGAATAATCTTCCATTGTCTGAATTTACCACATCTTGTTTATCTATTTATCTGTGGATGGATACCTGGGTTGCTTCCACCTTTTGGCTATTGTGAATAATGCTGCTATGAACATAGGTATGCAAATATCTCTTTGAGACCCTGCTTTCAATTCTTTTGAGTATATACCCAGAAGTGGAATTGCTGGATCGAACAGTAATTCCATTTTTAATTTTTTGAGGAACCACCATACTGTTTTCCATTCTCCTTCATACGTAAATCCTGTCACCCTTTCTATTCCCCTGTAGGACAATCGTGGATATAAAGCATTTATTGCCCTAGGAGAGTACAATGCTGAAGCCACCAGGACACAAAATTTTGAGAATTGCCATAAAAAGACAAAAATAAGCTGTGTATCCAGTTTAGAGTTCTACATATTCATTCCAAATATTTATTTTGAATCTAGTATGTGCTAGCTACTGAGCCTAAAGAGATAGTCTCTGCCTTGAAGGAGCTGACAGCCTAGTAGAAAGAATACAGACAAGAAACCGGCCAATTACAACACAGGTGGTATTTCCACATAGACAGGCACCAGCTGCTAGGGCAAATGCACGGGAGGGAACCAAACCTTATCTGGGCTCTCCATCATCTGGCTAGCATCAATTGCTTTTTCCACTGTCTTCACTCTGATTTGTGGCACTTTGTTAGAAGGATCATCCTCTAATAGAGATCTCAGCAAGATATTCCCTCATTTTCCTCCTTAAAGATCTTCAGAAGCTCCCCTCTGCTCTGAGGATGGAGCCCAAGCTCCTTGGCCAGTTGATAAGAAGCACCTCCCCGGCCTCCCCCTTGACTACTCTCAACCACAAGGATACAGCTCTGTGCCTCTGCTCCAGCAGCTCCCTAAGCCTGGCTGATCTCTCACCACTGGTGGTTCTCAACGCTGGCTGCATATTAGAATCATCTGGGGAAACTGAACAACAAAAAACAAAAACAAACAATGCCAGGGCCTCATCGCAGATAGAATGAATTAAAATCCCTGCAGGTAGGACCTGAGTATTGGTTCAGCTTTCCAGGTGATCCTGATTTAAACCACACACAGGCACCCCCGCCCTGCCCAGCAGTACCTCCCAGTGAGGCTGCCATCAGCCCCAAAGACAGCTCTCGTCCTGCTCCTGGACTGAATGCACAGAACCTCTCTGACTTTGGATTCTGCTAGATGAGTCCTCTTAAATCAGAAAATATTAAAAACACCTGCTGTGTATAATGCCCCCAAGAACCTCTTCTACAAATGACAACTGGTGACTGTAATGTTTTAAGTGTCACGATGCATGCAATTCCCAATACTCCCTCCCTCACTTACCTTTTCACAGGAAGGTAACAGACGTTCATTGAGCAACTGTCCGTGCCACGCACACTCCTGTCACCTCAATCATCACGATGATCCCGAAATACAGATACAGCTTATCTTCACCTTACGGGTGAAGAAACCTGTTAAAAACATCACATAATTTGCACATTGTGTTTATTCACAGTGTTCATCACATTTAAAAAACATTTTTATTATCTGCCTTCCCCACGAGATCATAAGAGCCAAATTTGTTTTAGTCACCTATACACACCTGGCATACACCTGGCCAATGCTTACTACTACTCAACATGTTTTTGTTGTTAAATAAGTGAAAAGCACCCAGAGTACTCTTTCTCCTGTGTGTGAGCTTCATTTCTTTTCACTACAGACCAGCTTGCTTGTACCCATTGCACCTGAGCACAGTGCCCCTTGGCTTCTTCCCTGGGAGACCAAGCCCACCTCCATTATAGTTCAAAAAAATCATTCAAAAAATTCTAGCTCAAAAAAACCCACGGTGCCCACGGTGGGCTAATCAAGTGGGTCTGGAGAGTCAAGCCATTTGGATAAGGAGGGTCGAGAAGGTATAGTTCCCAGAAGCAAGGGGTGTTGAGCAAGTTGGGTAAGTTTCCTGACCCTTTTGTGCCTCGATTTCTTCATCTACAAAATGGGGGAAACCTAACATCCTAGGATTAATATGAGCATTGAGATAGTCTTTATAAGGTGCTTAGAACTATGCCTGTCATGCGGTAAGCCTGACTGACAATTATCTGGGTCTACAATTAAAAGGTTTAAAAATATCTACCGACCTACGCATTGTTCTAGAGCAAGGAGTCAGCAAACTTTTTCTGTCAAAGGTCAGACGGTACATATTATAGGCTTTGCAGGCCATACGATCTTGGTAGGGATTACACAACTCTGCTGTTCTTGTAGCAGGAACAGCAGACACAGAAAATACATAAATAAATGGGCATGACTTTGTTCCAATGACACTTGTTTACAAAACCAGGCCGGCTGGATTTGGCTGCAGGCAACAGTTTGTTGACCCCTTTCTAGAGCAGTGCTGGCCAACAGAAATAAAATGCAAGCCACAGATATAATTAAAAATTTTCTAGCAGCCACGTTAAAAAATAAAAATAGGAGAAATTATGATACATTTTATTTAACCCAGTGTATCCAAAATATTATCGTTTCAACATGTAATTGATGTAAACAAATCAAAATATTTTGCATTCTTTTTTATATTCATTCTCCAAAATTCGCTGTTTTACGCTTACAGCACATCTCAGTTCGTACTAGCCACATTTCAAGAGCTCAAGCCTTGCATAACTAGTGGCTGCCACAGTTCTAGAACATATGCTAATGTGAATGATGCCCAGATACACACCTATACTTTCAGCGTCTGAACACATCAAAAAGTTTATACACTGCCAGCAAGAACAGGCACTAATATTTGGATGTACATAAAAGCTTGTAAATATTAGGCAAGGTGCACACATCTGCACTAAAATTGCCTAAACCCTGAGAAGTATAGAAAGATCACGGCAAAAACTTCCAGAAGCTGGTAACAAATCAGTAGGAATCTAAATCTGTTTAGATCTTTACATCTCTTTAAAATCTAAAAAGAAATGTTAACTTTCTAGCCCTAACCCACGCACAACTCTCCAGCTTTACAGGGAGCCTCTTCCTCTAGGGAGAGAAACGATATCAAATGTTGGCAGGGGAGTCGCAGTTTCTGAACAGCCACTCTGCACTGCACTAGGACCCTTTCCCGTTAATGATGACCCCTAGTAAAGATGCAGCGAGCGGGAGGGACCAGCCCTTGGGCCCGGTCCGGCCCGGGTTTGGGTTCCGGTGGGTGGGGTCAAGCAACCGGTAAAGCCAGTTGCTAACCATCCCAGGGTGACAGCCCAGCACACACGTAGCAGCGGGCCCAAGGGTTCTGGCAACCTCGGCTTAAGGAGAGAAGTGGGTGAGAGCACCTTAGGGCCTACCTGGCCCCGGGCGCACCGGAGAGCCTCCGCGAGCGGGGTGACCTCTCACCAGAAACAACAGCTCGCCCTCTGCCGGGCATAGGCCGTGACGAACCCGAAGCGCGGCTCAATGAAAAGCGCAGGCGTAGCCGGGAAGACGTCAGCGGCCCCAGCGTCCACAGAAATCTTCCGGTCTCTGGGGCTGGGACGACGAAAGCTCAACCAATCCAAACCCACGAACCAGCCCACGCGGTCCTGGGACCCAGCGCATGCGTGTTAGGGAAATGGCGCCTGCGCAGAGCAATCGGTGGCCTTGGGAGTTTCTCCACGGTTCACTGGAGGAGGAGCTATACCCCGCCGCAGGCTTGAATTGAAAGAAATTTTATTAATGTTTTTTTTTTAGCAGTGACCTTTGTTAAACCTACTCTACAACTTACCCTTTCTGCTTCTAATCAAGGCAGTCAAGACAGTGCTCAGTTAGATGTTGCAGTAATTTAACACAGTAATTAATTCTACAAGTATTATTTGCACCCTAGCATGCATCGATTGATTTGAAAGTAGTAAATGTTCATTAAGTGGTCATGTGCATCCTGGACTTTTCACCTGTGCAGAAGGGTCCAGTAAAACCACAGTGATGGTTGAACTAGAGAATGTGGCAGCCTCCTTTGCTGATCCGCTGTTTTAAGGTAATTTGGGGAAAGGTTCAGGGAAGCAAAGTATCCAGTCCAATACTCTGGATTAGATACTGTCGGGAAGCAGGATGATTCTATGATTAAGTAACATAATAAATCTTACCTAGAAGGAGGGAAGACAAGACCAGTGAATCATTGGCCAGGATAGGGGATGTTTGGTCATTTTTGTGGTTTGGACAGTGTTTACATTTTTATCAGCATTCCAACATGATTAAGGAGTCTTATTTTTGGCTTGATCATCACATCAGAGAATGGCCATACCTGATATTGGCGTTCTGTGAAATTATTTATGTTCCACAGAATACAAAGGCCCAGCTGTGAGTGCCCAGCCAGCTCAGAGCTTCTGGAGTTGCTTTTGTCTTTCTCTCTAGCCTTTAAGCTATTACAGTGCTAAAATGTTTGCTATAGTAAATTTTAATGCGATGTTCACTTAAGGATTATATCTTGTTAAAGAAAAAATTATTTAATGTCACTTGTTAAAACATGGTAAGGAAGACTTTATGCAGGACCATTGAGACAGGTGCAGGGACCACTACAATAGGGTCTTCCAGTGAAAGAGATTGTGCTCAACTTCAAATATAGCCTGGGAAAGTGGGAATTTAGAGCCAAGGAGCAGGGTGTAAGTCAGTGGATAGAAAATTACTAAGAGGAGAAACATCAGGAGTAAGAGGGATTCTGGCTAAACCGGCCTAGCAGGATTCTTGCTGTAGACAGGCTGGGCGATCAAATGTCACCTGGGGGATGGTGGAGGATGAGGAACCTGGTCAGACACTGAGAGTGATCAGATATTGAGGGTGAGTGCTTCTTGCTACACTGACTTAGCAGGGCTCTTTGCTAAAACTGGATTTTACATGGAAGTGCACAGATGGGCCTACGAGAAGTCTCAGGAGCCTGACTAAAGTTTGGTCAAGCAAAGCATCTTTGTCAATCTTTTGCCTGTTAAAAGAAAAACTTTAGACAATTTAAATTAGAATTTATTGGAGCAAAGAATGATTCGTGAATTGGGCAACATTCAGAACCAGAAGATGTTCAGAGAGCTGCATGGACAGTGAGTTTTTATAGACAGAGAAAGGAAGTAAAATACAGAAATTGGTTGCAGCTCGGCCTTTGCTCTATTTGGACATGAGCTGATCAGTTGGCAGCCTGTGATTGGCTGAAGCTTGGCTGCGATTTGGCTGTTTATTATATTCTCAGGTTAAGTTTTCAGTTTATTCACATGCTAAGTTAGGTTGCAGTTCATTTCATAGGAACTCAAAGTACAGAGACAGCCTTAGGTCAATGGACTCTTGCTTATTAAATTTAATATGCCTTAATGATATTTCTCTTGTCTTCCTTTGTTAATTTTTTTGTTCATTTTCTGAGTACTGTTGCCTTTGGAAATATTCATTTAAAAATATGAAGCACTATAGGCCTCCAGAACAACAATCTCTCGTTTTAAACAGTGACCTAGGAAGAATACTTTCTGTGATCAGATTTGTAGCATTCAATTCTTAAAATATCTAATATGTGTCAAAACAATCAAACTATGAAAGACTCAACCTGAAGGAGTTAGTTTAGAAACTAGAAGTTATTTCAGAAACTCTTGTCAGTAGAGTATTTAGGGTTTTTATAACCAATTCTCATGAACTCTGTCCTGAAGAAAAAAAATAGAAGTTAGACAAAAGTCTAAAAACAAAAACAACCCAGGCTTTTCTCTGGTGTGAAAAAGAAAACCATTATTTCAACTAAGAGGCAAGCTAATGCAGTCCTGCATTGTCCACTATAGTAACCACATATGGCTATTTAGACAAAATTTGAAATTCAGTTCCTCGGTTACACTAGCCAAACGTCAAGTTCTTAATAGCCACCTGTGGCTAGTGAGTACCATACTGGATAGCACAGACAAAGAACATGATCATTGCTGCAGAAAGTCCTGTTGAACAGTCCTGGCTGAATTCATCTGTAATAAATCTACAATAGGGCTGCAAATGGATTCTAAAAAGGTTGCTGAGAAGTTAGTTCTTTGGGGCAATTTTTAAGTAGAATAGCTAGAAAAGCACTCACTTCTATGATAATTTATCATATATAGTTTTCAAGCCTTTGTTTCAAAATCATCTTTCAGCTGCTTTCATACTCTGGAATTCTCTCTGATAAATTTCCCTTGGTGTAGTGGAACTAACTTTTCATCCTTATTAAGTCTCTGAGTGGCAATATAGATATTCTGAGCTCACACAGACAGCCCTTTCCTGCAAATTCCCAAGGAACAGAGGCAAAATCCTTTGTGGGTCCTCTCCCAGAAGTTAGTGTTATACATTACTCAGGGAACAGTTACAGATGTTTTCCATGGAATGAGGTCAGACAGACTGCATCTTTCTGGGTTCTAAGGTGCTGGCTGGTGTTCATTTCCTGATAAAACACCAGGACCAGACACAGAGATTAACTGGGGACATTCTTGTAAATCACAGAACATAATGCATAGGATTAAAATGATGAATAGTTCATTGAAATCTCAGGAGTCACAAAATGTCAGAAAATAGAACAAAAAGGCATAGATTATAGAAACAGAAACCTTCTGTTTAATTTCTGCAACATATTCCTCAGACTTATACAGATGACATAACAGAGATGCAGGGAACATAGTATCTCTGATGCAAATTCCCAGAGGCTGCGAAGAGCTAGTTCTAGCCTGGGTCAGGCAGTGTCTGGCTGGTGGGCCACTGATTGATTAAACCAGTGATTCTAACCAGGGGTGGGGGAGCTTTTGTCAAGCACATTAGCCAGACTTTCTCCAAGCTGGGAAGGATGGGGGTAGAGTGGGGAGGGAGGCTGCACTTCTGGTTTAACACCATTTTTCCTCCCTAAATGAAAGATTCTTCCCGTTTAAAAATTGCGTAAGAACTTCCTTCGTTAGGATAGTCTTTTCAACTTAATTGCTATAAATAGATGCTTCAATTGTGTTTTTCTTTCTTTCTTTTTTAAATCGAGGCATAACTTACATAAAGTGCACAAATCTTAAAATTACAGCTTGATCAAATTATGGCATATACCTAGCTAATCATTACCTAGATCAAGATATAAAACATTTCCCTTAGTGGGCTCCAATCTCCATGAATTAGTTTTACCTGAACTTCATCAAAATGGACCCATATTGTATGTACTCATTTGAATCTAGCTTCTTTTACTCAATATTATGTCTAAGGAATTCACCCACGATGTGGTTTTCATTCTGTATGGCATTGGATTGTATGCATCTACCACAATTTATCCACTTTACTGTTGTTGAACATTTGGGTTGTTTTCTGTTTGGGACTATTACTAATAAAGCTGTTATGAACATTTTATTCATGTCTTTTGGTGGACATAAGCCCTTATTTCTCTTGGGTACATACCCAGAAGTGGAATTGTTTGGCCATAGGCTACCCTATAGTTGACATTGCCAAACAATTTTCCAAAGTGGTTGGTCCAATGGATACTCCCACCAGCAATGTATGAGAGTTCTAGTTGCTTCACATCCTCACCAACACTTGGATCGTCAGTCCTTTTAATTTTAGCCATTGTAGGGGGACCTTTGTAGATCAATGGTTCACAACCTGTGCTACATGTTAGAATTACCTGGTGCACGTTTAAAACTCCCAGCGGCCAGGCAGTACCTTAGGCCAATAAATCTTTTGGATCGGGACCCAGGTATCAGTGTATTTTAAAGCCCCGGGGCCGATTACACACCCCTCCTCAGAATGTGAATTTTGAGCAGAGTGATGTGCAGACTAAACATGGTGAGAGGTCGCTTGGGCAAGGGTGGCGTCCTTATCAGACCATTCGTGCAGTGGCTCCTTTCCCACGGCTTTCTGCTTCTAGCTCTGCAGCCTATTTCCAAGCTGGGTCTCTGGTCTTTTCATTCACCTCACACTCCTGCTATCCTTGCTATAACTTTCCTCTGCTGGATCTGTTTCTGTTACTCGCTACCAGCAAACTCTGACACAGCCTGTCTTAATGTGGCTGTGTGATTTCAGGGACATCAGAAGAAAATCCCTGGTCTTATCGTGGTACTGGAATTTCCTTTGGAAGGAAATTAAGACATTGGAAGCTGCTATTATAAAAGAGCAAGTATTACTTAGGAAGGGTTACACGTGAAGCTCTTTATTCCCTATGCCTGAGTCATTTTGTAAGGGTAGTCTCCTTTCACTTGTCAGAGACCGGTGGAATGGGACATAGGATGAGGAAGCGGTGATAGGGGTGGATTGGAGGGAATGAAAGATTTGCAAGATTGGATTCCTCAGGGTCTCAAGGGTGACTGAATTGGAAGGCTCTAGGTACCCAGAGAGAAGCATGAGGTCCCAAGATGCCAGGGAAGGGAAGAAATGGAGCGAAGAGGGAGCAGGAGATGCCGAAGACAGCTCTCTGCTGTTTGCCTGGTGGCAGCCACACACAAGCACACAGACAGCCGCAAGGGGGCACTGCGGGAACGCTGAGAGAGGGTTTAAACAAACGCGTGATGCCAAGTGCAAAGTGTCTCCTGTTCAGCAGGAGAGCTGTGCGACTGCAGATTGGAGTCATCTTAGGAGGAAAAGGAGTTTTAAAAGGAGTAACGGGGATAGAAAAGAAGGAGGATGTAGACATTTCTATCACTGTCCAGAAAGACTAGTAGATGTGGGGCAGGCGAGGGTTCCAGGCTCCTGAGCAGCAGGAATATTTTCCCGGGTGGGCGGTAGCCTCTGGGCCTGTTGGACCACCTCTCTAGATCCTGATGCCATTCACCTCCAGCAGCCTGCTGATGTCTAGGGTCCATTGGTAGCCTGGATGGTAGGCCAAGGGACATCCCCAATGTAAGAGTCATTAGTGGCTGGATTATACATGAGTCTGTGTGACTTCAATCACAACCTGCCTGACACTGAGAGGTGAATTCTCTCTAGGTGTCCCAAGTCATTTGGCACAGTGTCAGCTAGATGAGGTTCATCTTAAAGGAGAGTATGCTTTTTGAAATAACTTCTTATTGAAGTATAACATATCTATAGAAAAGTCAGTGCGCAGATCATAAGTGTGTTGCTCAGTACCTTTCACACTCAGCATACTCCTTCAAAAAGCATCAAGAAACAAAACTACCGGCTGGTGGCTCACACCTGTAATCCTAGCACTCTGGGAGGCCAAGGCGGGCGGATTGCTTGAGGTCAGGAGTTCGAGACCAGCCTGAGCAAGAGCAAGACCCTGTCTCTACTAAAAATAGAAAGAAATTAGCCAGACAACTAAAAATATATAGAAAAAAAATTAGCCGGGCATGGTGGCCCATGTCTGTAGTCCCAGCTACTCGGGAGGCTGAGGCAGAAGGATCGCTTGAGCCCAGGAGTCTGAGGTTGCTGTGAGCTAGGCTGACGCCACGGCACTCTAGCCCAGGCAACACGGTTGAGACTCTGTCTCAAAAAAAAGCAAAAACAAAAACAAAAATGAAACTACCAGCCCCTCAGAAGTTCTCCCCCTTGTGTTCCCTTCCAGCAGCCCCCCACGAGGGTAGATACAATCCCAACTTCTCCACAATAGATTAATTTTGCCTGATTTTTGTTTTTTTGAGACAGAGTCTCACCTGGTTGTCCCGAGTAGAGTGCCGTGGCGTCAGCCTAGCTCACAGCAACCTCCGACTCCTGGGTTCAAGCGATCCTCCTGCCTCAGCCTCCCGAGTAGCTGGGACTACAGGCATGCACCACCACGCCTGGCTAATTTTTCTATTTTTAGTAGAGACGGGGGTCACACTCTTGCTCAGGCTGGTCTCGAACTCCTGACCTCAAGCGATCCTCCCACCTCAGCCTCAGAGTGCTAGGATTACAGACGTGAGCTACCGCGCCCGGCCCTGATTTTTGAAACATATAAATGGAAGCATATAGTATGTACTTTCTGGCTTCCTTTGATCAATGACATATTTTTAAAATTTGTCTGCACTGCTGTGGGTAGCATTAGGTTGTTCATTCTCATTTCTTTATAGTATTTCATCGAATGAATATGCCACCATTTATTTATCTATTCTACTCACATTGGATATTGTGGATATTCAGGTTATTCTGTTGGGACTGTTAAAAATAGTGCTACTGTGCATTTCTGTTTGGTATATACCTAGCAGTGGACTTCTGGGGTGGCCATACTGTTTTTGGTCATACATGAGGCATAACCATAAACTCACAATATACCAAGTCTCTTGTATGATTTCTTCTACCTGAAAAAGGCAATTCCAAATGTGTTTTGAGCAACATTGTCAGTAAGATAAATATATAGGCTTCTCAAAGAAATGACTGAGAAGGAAAGGGTAATTAGTTCTTGCCTGTTTACATTTAATCCAGTACTCTTATAATAGAGTAGGGAAAACCAAACCAACCAACCAAACAAACACATGAAAAAAATGACAACCTAGAAATGGAAAACAACTTATATGACACTCCCAAATTGGTTAAAGGTATACACAAGACAAATGTTTAGGTCAAAAATATGCATATGTAACCTTTCAATGTTAAGCCCAGTTAGGGGCAGTCTTTCTTGGCCCCAGGCCAGACTCTTACCACCATATGGTAATGCTGCCCCCACCAGGACATGACTACTTAGAAATCATCTTACATAATTTTTATGTACATATTGATGCCAGAAGTTTCACGAAGCACAGATATGATGTTTAAAAATGTAACAATTCCAAAATGTTACTCCATAAATAACTACTCCAATCTGCTACCCTATTCTCCACATGAAAAAAGAACCCTTGTTTGTACACATGTACAAAAATCCAAAAGTCCATGGTACCTTACCATTCCCTGCCAGACAGGATTAAGCTGCATCCACACAGCACCCGGACAACACTTTGATTGGAGACAGAACACAGCTATTGGCATTTGCAGTCACAGTCTGACTGAATTAAAAAAAAAAAAGGTTGAATTCATTTACATTAGCTTTTTAGATGTTTACCCAGTCTAACCCTTCTTGACATTTTTGGAGGGCCTCAGACTTGTCAAAGGAGAAAAAAAAAACTCACTTAAAATCATTGTATTGAGATAAATTCACCAACATTCAATAAAAGCCAGTTTTAAAAATAGAAACATGTGTCTAACCACTATTCCCTCTTCCTTCTTGGAGGAGAAACTCTCAGTGCTTTGGGCTGTCAGTCTGATAGTTTTCCACTTTCCACAAGAACTGCATTTACTCGAAATGATGCTAAATAGTCATTATCCAATTCACCCTGTCAAGTTTCCAAAACACTGTAAATGTTCTAAAAGGCAAGACTATTTGACTCAAAAACAAATAA
Source organism: Indri indri (assembly GCA_004363605.1). NCBI lineage: Eukaryota > Metazoa > Chordata > Mammalia > Primates > Indriidae > Indri > Indri indri. The sequence continues at coordinate 17,396 of RJWJ010009524.1, forward strand.
CCACTTTTGGAGGAGAGTATCAAATTATAACATGTCCCCAAGCTGTAATAGTTCTTCCTCAAAATGTGCAATGATTTCAGTCCATGTTTGTTTATTTTGCAGAAATTAAATTACCTAACTGATATCTTACGGTCTGATTGGAACAGGATTTTAAACAGCAGTCCTGGAAAAGTAAGTTCCAGGAAGCAGTAGCTCCCTTCACTCAGAGAAGGTGAACTGGACCTGCAGCAAGGATGAGAATGCTATTCGCAATGTTATGGGCTTGTAAGGGGCCACCATTCCTATCCCGTCTTTCTAACTCTCATCTCCTCATCCAGTGAATTCCAGAAAGCTGAGTCTGATGTTGGGAAGTGATTCTCCATGGGTCTCTTGTGTTTCTGCCCATCTTCTGCACAAAGGCATTAGCAACTTTTGCTCTGTACTATTTTTTTCCCATGTTTTAAGGTAGTTTAATGATAACTTCATTGTTCAAGTACTATCTTTTCAAGGATGTGTGTGTAGTGAACAGCTTGGGAGAATAGATAGTGTCTTCTTCCAGAGGGCAGATTTGGTTCCTGATCAAGATGATTAAAATTATTGTCTCCTTCCAGGACAAAGTTTGGGGAGGTTTGCTCTCAGCTCTCTCATAAGATTTGAGCTTTCCCAAACTCAGGGTTCCTCAGCTGTGGCACAAGCCCACTGTGTACACTGCATTAGGGACCCACCACTGCACTGCCCACCCTCTGTGACACTTGGGGTGGGGCCGAGAGCCGGTGATGCCTGCTGTGCTGTGCCTGGAACTGTCTTTCGTCTCTTACTCAGGAGCTTCATGTTTTCTACCAATATCTATGAAGCCATAACAGGCCAACTTGTGAGCTCATAGTTCAAGTAAAACATCAGACCTTTCATAGTTTTCAACATCTGAAAACATCCCCAGGTAAAAATATTCCATAGTCATCCACAGGTATTCTGTGCTTTCAAGAAAAAGAGTACAAAAAAAAAAAATGCAGGCTCCCTCGGGCCAGGTCAGAGGTCGGCGCAGTCTCAGGTTGGCATCAAGTGCCTGAGAAGATGGGGTGAGGGGTCACCCAAGTCCTAGCTGTCATCTTGCAGAAGAGGTGGCCCTCCACGCAGGGTCTGAAGTCTCCCAAGATCTGTAAGGGAGGCACAGGAGAGAACTTCCTGGCCACAAGAAGTCTTTTTTGAGCCCCCAGTGCCGATGGTGGACATCCAAAGGGATCCACATGCTGGACAGAGGCCTGACATCCTGGTTCGGGAAAATGGAGGCTACGAGGAAGAGCTAGGACGGGGCTTCAGAACACTGGCGGTGACACAAGGATAAAAGACACGAGTCACAAAGTGGAAGTACAAACAGCCAATGGACCTGGTGAGATGCTTAATCTCATCTGAAATCAGAGGGGTGTACGTGAAAACAGCAAGGAGCCAGCATTTGCCCCCAGTTAGATCGTCTGCAGTGGTTTGCTAATATGAAGTGTTGGCAGGAGGTGAGGAAATACTCATTCTCCTTCCCCTGCTGGTGGGCCTGGGAATGGTAGAACCACATTGGAGGGGAACCCGGCAGTATCTACTACAATGAAAACATATGTGCATACCCTATGCGGCAAAATTCGGGCTAGTGTTCAGTCAACAACCTTGGAAGGCATGTGTTTTCCCCTTGCAAATGGACGGGGGAGAAAGAGAAGCATGTGAGATGACATCTGCATAGCAAGAGCTGACATGTCCAGGCCTGGTGGTGCCACGGGGTGTTTTACCTGGTTTGAGATAGGCTTCAGTCTTGCCATCCTCATTTTGGGAAATCTGAGGCAGAGAGAGGGTAGGTAACATCCCCAGACATTCCGATCGAGCTCTGCCATGTGTGGGAGGGAGTGGAGGGGAGGCCATGCTCTTGTTGGAGACATAAAGCGACCCTCCCATAGATGGATGCCTCTTACAGGTAGTGAGCCTGAGCCCCTGAACCTGCCCAGAACTGGGCAGCTGTGGTAGCAATGCCACTCTAGAACCTATCACTCCTGGCCGCATCTCGGTTCTGAAGGCCAAAAGCAGTCCAGTTGGCATATCGCTTCTCTGAAGCGCTACAGGACTGCTAGAACATTTTACATACTTCTGAAGGTTTAATGCATCAAGATCCAAATGGTTTTTTTTAAGCATTTGTGATGGTAATCTTTTAAAAAAATGTATGGTCAATTTCCTTTTTTTTTTTAAACATTGTATTGTGGAGAATTTCAAGCATATAAAAAAGCAGACCAGTTAGTATTATGAAATCTCATATATTCATCACTCACTTTCAGCAGTTACGGCTCATCTTGTTTCCCCTAGACCAGAAGTCAGCAAACTATTGATACAACCTATGGGCCCAATCTAGCCAGCTGCATGTTTTAAAATAAAGTTTTATTAGAACACAGCCACTCCCATTCATTTGAGTACTGTCCATGGCTGCTTTTGTGCTACAATGGCAGAGTTGAGTGGTGGTGACAGAGATGTCTAGCCAACAAAGCCTGAAATATTTACTATACAGCTCATTCCAGGAAAAGTTTATCATTTCCTGTTCTAGACACCCCCATCGACTTTCCTCTCCCCCATGTTATTTTGAAGCAAATCCCAGACATCATGTCATCTGTAAATATTTCAGTGTGTATCTCTAAAGGAACAAATTCTTTTTGAAAAGCAGAATCACAGTACCATTATCACACCTAAAAATATTGCTTACTATTGTCAAATATCCAGCAAGTGCTCAAATTTCCAAGTGTCTCCTTGTTTTCTTAAATAGTAAATACTCAAGGACTCCATTTGGGGCCAGTGCTCAAGTATTACTTTCTCACTTTGCTCTTCAGAGACAATGGAGGGGAAGTTCAGGGGTGTTTTTTTTTTTTTTCAGATGTGACAAAGTTCTGAGACCAGTATTAAGATTATAGCAACATGACTTAGGGTTCTTTGTTCCAGGAGTGAGTTACCTAACCAAAGGTCCGAGCCTCCTAGGTTCCCTACTCTGGACAGCTTTGGGTCACTTCCTTGGCCACTTCCTTGGCCTTCAGTCTGGGGAAGACTGGAGAGGTGGTGTTCTGAGGAGGGAGTAGTAGCTCTCCTCCTTGGTCACGTGGCTGGACACCGCTGTCCCCTTGTGAACTATTAGAAGAGGATCTTTGCAGGCTGAGGACCACATAGCCTGAAAGAGTGAGGCCTGTTGTCCTAAGTTTATTTTTTCACTCCTCCAGAGGTAGTGAGTGACACAGCCTGTGGAACAGGAAGGGAGACAGTCATGCCACATGGGCCACATCTGCTGACAGGTGCCTACCTCCTTGCTGTTGAGAACCCCAAACAGCATCATTCAGTACCCCTCCTTGCCATGATAAAGGCCCAGATGCAGTCTCAGAATCCTCAACTCAGGGCTTTAGTCAGCCACTGACATTTAGCCTTAGAGGGGAGGCAAAAATGGGGGCTTATGCCATTATTATTTCTATATGTGTGTATAAACCCATAAGGCTGGAGGATGTGGGGACATGCTGGTGAATGTCATCTAGTGTATTCAAGCAAACGGGCAAACACTACTCAGTGGTAAGTATTAATAACTTGGGCAGCACTAAGGTTCGTGGAAGGTTGGAGATTGTGGTTTCCTTGAAGGCCCTGTCTGCATTGTTGTGTAATTTTCTCTAACTCTGCTTAGCAGCCTGGAGACATGATAGAGCAAAGAAGGCAGCTTGGTTGATGGGGGGCTCTGCCCGGTGGTGGTGGAAGGACACAAGAGCCTGGGCCTTGAGGGGCATTGACAAGTGTGCCTTTAAAGAGATGATGGGTCTTAGAGTCTAGATTATATTTTATTAGAGGAGAAAGTCAAGCCAGGAGGAAGCCAAGAGATGGGGAGAAAATGGAGATGTCAAGGGAATGGGGGTTTCAAAGGGGCCAAAGAGTAAGTGTAGGGGGAGTAAGAAGAGGAGAAAGGCAGGCAGCCCAGCGGCATGTTGGAGTTCAAGAGTTCAGAGGCAATGATCAAGTCCATGGTGGCCATGGTGTGGTGACTGAGGAACAGGTGACAGTGACTGGGGTAGAGGAGGTCAAGAATTGTGAGGCGAGGATCTTGGGTGGGCATTTGCATAGATATCACCAGTCTGGTTGATGACGATGGCTAGGAAACACATAGGGCTGTAGAATATTTAACTGCATCTCCATGGAACGGCAGCTTTTGCATTGAAGTAGAGAAACAAGACTGTGAATAAGAGTGGAGGCAGGAGAATGCCCCCCTCAACTCCAGACCCTGCCATGTGTGGAGTGTGGGAAGAAGAGTGGCTCTCACTTGCTAAGGCTGCAGGGGGAGAGGTGTCCCTGGGAGAGAGCCCAGTTTCAGCTAAGCTTGAGAGATGAAGGAAGAGACTTTTGGCATGAATGGAGATGGAGGGGGGTTGTTTACCAGACAATGGAATATGCATTAATATGATGGGGGGACTGAAATAGTGGGGGTTGGCATCAAGAGGAGGGAGCCTGAACAGTGCAGGGATGAGGGAGGGAGATGGTGGGTGACAAGAGGGGTTCACATGTTGAGTGGTGGCTGGGGACAACAGATATGGGAGTCATGGCTGAATTAGCTGCCCTTGGGTTCTGCAAAGGAATCCAAGTATAATTCAGCACCAGTGTAGGCTAGAGCCCCATGACACTATATAGGCTGTTGACTGGAATTCACAACAGTATGTTGGTATTTAAAGGTCCAAGAAGTTAGTCCCCAAGACTATGGTCTTGTGGTGGAAAAGGCAGAGGGAGCTGCCAGGGATCAAGGGAGGGTGATCACCTGGGTCTGGACTGTGCTCTGTTTGCAATCCTAGATAGGCCGAGGGCTTATTTTTCTCTCATTTAATAAAATGTCCAGTAGTGACCAGTCTGGGACAGGGTAGAGACTCCACAACATCACCAGGGGCCAGGCTTCCTCCCACTGTCTACTTCTCCATAGAATGTGGGCCTGGGCCTCCTGATCACAAGGTGGCTCACAGAGCTCCTGCCTTTACACCCACATTGCAAGCAGGAAGAAGGAGGAAGAGAAACGGTAGAGGGGGACTGCCAGCTGCAAGCTCCCTTTAAGGATCCTTCCTGGAAGCCCCACCAATGACTTCAACTCACATCTCAGGGTGACCCCCATCTGGAAGAGAGGCTGGGAAATATAATGGTCTAGCTGAGCACATTGTCCACCCACTAAAAAATATATTTATATGTGCTTATACCAGGAATGAAAAAGGTGAGAAGAGATATTGGGTAGGCAACTAGCAGTTTCTGCTACAGATATTACAGAAACATGAAATATTATCTTCAACTTAACTCAGCTTTGTGCATTGATTTCCTATCTATATGTAGCATGATTCTTAGGCCTCCTTATTTCATTTCTGGTTCAACATTCCTTCCTTTAACCTGGATTACTGGAGCACTGTCCTTCACTGTAAGGTCTCCCCTCTATCTTCCTTTATTCTAAGTCACAGCTGTGCTGTCTTAGTCACAGAAGAGATAGGGGGTCTTCTTTAAGTTCTACCACACTGTTAGAAATCACCTGTATCAGTTAGCTTTTGCTGTGTAACAAACCACTCCAGAATTTAGTGGCTTAAAACAACCATTTTATTATCTCTTATGATTCTGTGAGCTGATTTGCCTTAGCTGGGCAGTTCTTCATCTGGTCTCCCCAGGAACACTATTTTGGGGGTTTCCATAACTAGCAGTTTTCCTAACAGATACCTCTAGAATCCTGTATAGACTTCGTATGCCAAAATTCCCTCGCACTAGAGGAAAATAATGTGGAACCTCCCCCCCATCTTAAAATATTGTGGATGTTGGTTTTATTAAAGAGAATGTTGTCGAAGAAGGATTACTAAGGGTTTCAGTATTTTAAAAACCCTTCAAGAATGAGGCTATAAATTTTAAATATTAGTAAGTGGACCACCTTCTCTCTTTCCTTCCTCCCATGGCTCAACACCTAATTGCTTTAAGGAGCAAATATCTGGGGAACCTTCTGTTTGGGAGCTGTCTTGGATCTGTTTCTGACTCAGAATCTTAAGCAGAATATAATTTCATCCTCAAGGAATACACTCAGGATTCCCACACAAAGCTCTTTTCGAATTTGGAAAGAAAGAGAAATAGAAAAGAAGGCATCAGTCTTTGTCTGAGTCCTTCAACCTGCTAATTTGGTTTTAGGTAGTTCTCTGGGGCCTTGAGTTCAACAATATGCTAACCTGCATTGCCATTATGAGGCCCAATAAAGCAGTCATATTTTCCCGTACTAGAAAGTACTTTTAAGAATTTTTAAGAATATAAAGTATTTCCACAGAGAAAAGAATAAAAACTACATTTTTCAGAAAAGTGAATAATCATACACAGAAGTAAATGTAGAATCAACAACATATTTTGTTACTTAGAAAAATTAAACCATGACACAAGGCAATTATTTGGATATTATTATTACAAAGAATTTAAATATACAAGCTTGGCTATGACAGATCAGGCTAAGCCACTTAGGCAAAGGTCTATCTTTGATATTACAGTTTCCAAGAAGTGTCATAAAAGTCAAACAGTTAAACATTTCTCTGTACTTTTTCTGTTGTAGTTGTTGTTATTCTAGAAATGTTATATAGAGAAGTTCATCAATTCACATAGACAAAGCAGATATACTGGGGAGGAAAGATGAAGTGACATTTCCACATTTTATAATATAATATGGAAAAATCAGATACGAGTGAGAAGACACAGTGGTACTATATTTAAAGCAAATATTGGCACATCTTATAAAAGAAAGGCATCTTACAGTAATATTTCTATTGGTACATTACAATTTTTCAGCTTGTATTAATATTTCTAAAATGGGGGGGATCCTATGATGCAATACCAAGAAACAAGGAACTGACATAAAAAGCCAAATATAAAGATAACAACATTCAATTGACCACAGATAAAAGGCCATCTGGACATGAGCCTGAAACGAGCAAGACGCCATCCACCGCAATTTCTCCAGTTTTGCCCTTGCCACGTTCCACTTCAAAAATGATCTAATAATGGAGAGGAAATAAAAAATTACTTCAAAGTATTCAAAACAATGATATAATCAAACTATTTAATAGCTATTAACAAGGACTAAATTCACATGTCCCTATTGTGTAGAAACTAGCTTTGACATTGAATGTATAGTAATACATTGTTTTCCAGATGCCAAGTGCCCACACTGAGACAGTAATGTTCACAGAAAACAGGGTCATAGCAACACCTAAAGGATTCTGAAAAGCCCCATAAGTCTGAGAAGAGTAAGGTTTAAAAGTAAATTTTGGAATTCCTATTCAAAGAAAAGAAAAGCAAAACCAAAAAAAAATTATATGATTTTATTTATAAAAACCAGAAGAAATTTAATATTCCCCATGAATGTATAATACAGAACTATATAGTCAAAAGGGAATTATTTTGATATATTTTTAAATTTTGGCAAGTTTGTAGTAGTATAACTACTTTTCTTAAAATATCAGTTTATGTATTTGGAGATCATCTGGAATGTCATTGTTTTCACATGTTGAAAAATGTTTCATAATATGCTATGATCATTTTTATCTAAGAAATTTATTAATAATTAAAAGAGAAACAAGGTTCCTTGTATGTTAGAAATTTCTAATGTATAAAGAACATAGGGTGAATACTAAAAAAATTATCTTCAAGTTGGACACAAAATGACAGGGGACTCATTTAACAAAATTAAGGATATATAGTGACTTTCATATTCATCCACTTATCCAAACATATTTTAAAATAAATATGATTAAGATAAATAGTTTCTGAATGAACGTTCACACATTTTTTCAATATTACATTTTAAAAAATTAAATAGTTCATTTTCATTCTATAATCAGAAAAACACACCAAAAATATTTTTAAAATTCAATAATTATGAAAATAATAATAGCTATAACTTATGGAGCACCTATCCAATAACATTCATTGTAAGAAGTATGTTTCCCATACCACCCATATGTCTCCCATAAAGGGGGGAAAAGGCCTAGTGGGTTCTATAGTTCTCAATATCAGAAGCAAGCAGATTTAGAGGACAGCAAAAATGATTCTGATTCAAAGATTCTTAAGGTTACCTTGGAACAAAAATTTTAGAGAGAAAAGAATATTTAATTTGGAACATGTTATTCTTCTTTAAAATGACACACATACATATTCTATCGAAATGAAATTCAACAATACTCTATGCATAGTGTGATTATAAACAGATTAAAATATGTATTCATGTGGAAAGTAAAATGTAAAATATGAACGCATGCATGTTACTGTGGTGTGATTATGAATCTTTATTATTTTTCAATAAAGTAATTTCTCGGTATTTTTCTAAACTTTTTTCGTAAATTCAAAATTATATAAATTGACATTTTAAAGAAAGATCCCTTAAGAATCATACTCACAACGATGGCATCACACAACTATTCACCATTCCCAACAACATCTCTTTTTTGCTTTATAAATAATCACAGAACAGTTTTCAAGACTCTAGAGATGAAGCAACTTTCAGCTTGCTGTCATCATTGTATCCAGCTTTCTCTGGCTCTCCAAAGAGAAGAGAGGAAACCTCAGGGGAACAAATGGGGATGACAAGAACCTGTGACTGCCCACTGTTGGGCTATTCTCCTTGGCTCTGAAGCTAGGAACATATTCTTGAGAACTGTTGGAGACAAGCTGTTACTAAGCAGCCAGTGATAGCACAGCTGGGTATAGAAGTTTCCTCTTCCTCTAATCTCTTCTCAGGAGGGAACTACTTTCAGGGATGTTCCCTTTGGGTATTTTTAAAAAAGCAGAAGTGAGCCCAGAAGAAGACCCCTCACAGCAGCTGCAATGGGGGGGATATTGAGGGTGGGTATGTCTACATCTTGGGATATGGTGGCTTTTCTATCACTGAGATCCCTGACTGATACCTGCTGGGTAACTACAAATAAATGTCAGGATAATTAATTGACATACTAATTTGTGTTTGTTTTTCACTGTATTTTGCCTACTCTGGTCCAAAAACATTATGCAGGCTTTTAATGTTCTCTTTTATCAAGAGGATTTGAAACAGAACAATCAAAAGCAGACTTTTCTGGAAGACAATCCCCTTCCTGATGTTTGTTGCCCACAAGCTTAACCTCCTTGAGGAGACTCTGCTAATCACAAAGGTGGAAGCTAGAAGGAGAAGCAGTGGGAGGAGAAGTGAGATTCTCCAGAACTAGGAAGCCACACCACTGCCTCTCAATGGCAGAGCTCCTATTGAGGCTGGATTCTCAGCAACAAGACTCCAGCCTCAGTCATGGTTTCTGTGTCCCGGCCTGGCATGGAAGTTGAAGAGATGAGTGACTTCAAGGGCCACCTAGGTACAGAAAATGTGGGAATTCCTGGCCCCCATGATGAAGTAAAGATGTGCTCCCCTCTCTTAATATCTGGGTCACTTTTAGCCTTCCAGAAGCTCAGGCTACCCTAGGGAGGGGGCCCCCCCACCCAACCCCGCATGAGTAAATAGCCGAGACTGAATTTCCCCCCAGCCTAATGAAGTTTTGATTGGGATGAGGCTTTGGATTCTGATATAATTTGATTTAGAGAAAGCAATGTGACTTATCATCTACGTCCAAGTTTGTGGAGCAAGAGTTACATCTGTTACAAATACCCAGAGACAATATGACATTGCTAAACTGGAATATATGCTTTAGTCTGGAGTAGTCAGCCTCCCCACCTCCAACACCCCCATCAAGGTTTCCCCTAGGACTGAAGAATTCAGGGCCTGGGTCTGAGCATCCCTCTTCACATAGCACTGTTGTGTTATAGTGTGATTGCTGGCCAGGCTTTTTGGGGGCATGTTTTTAAAACTGTGTATTTTAATTAATCACTGTTTTGGTGGTATACCCTCTCTGCAAGCTATCATGTTATATAAAAAATATTCCCCAGCACATGAATTCAGTCAACATGGAAGTAATTATGAGTTCTGTGCAGAGGCATATTTCAATTCTCGACAGGGCATGTCATCCATATATAGCGTGGCTCAGTGCCACAGTCCCCAAACCATGTCACAAATACAAGGTAAACATGTGGATTGGATTCGAATCTATTTAAATGCACTGCAATGAGAATACATCTGAATTAACACATGTATCAATCCAAAACAAGTACTGGCTGCTTTTACTGCAAGGGGAAGTGTGGTTAGGAAATTCATTAACTGGCATCCAACATTTACTTTTATTCACAGTCATGTCTTAAATAATATGTTCTGCTTTAACTAAAGTGTGACAAATAAATGGAAAGATGTTAAATTTAATGTGTGACACTAGGGACTAGGCTTTCTAGTTTGATGCCTATTACCAAGAAATAGGATTTCACTCACATTAATCATCACTTTTCACAAGCAAACTATAAATAGAATTCCAATGCATGGATCTACTAATTGTTCTTCCTATTCTCACCTCTTCATGTACATCACTCTAGATTTCACCCTATCTTTTGCCTTCCCACCTTGATCAAACTTTTCACAAGGGTCCACAGTAGCTGCCTCCAGGCTCTGATCCCTTCTCTCTTCATCTTTTCATAGTGTGACCTTTGGCCCTTTCCATCCAAAGAAACAACTGCTGCAAAGGTCACCAGCCACCTTTCTGATGGTCAAATTCAGTAGACTCTTTGTCATTCTTATCCTATTTGTTCTTTTTCCGTGTTTCATCCCATTGACCAACTTTCTCTTAAACCTGTGTTTCCTTTTCCTTTATTAAACCCACTGTGCAATAAAGGATTAACTCAGCAGTTCTGAGTTGGCAAAACCCTGTATATTCCAAAGGAAGGTTTGGTTCTTAATTGGTTCCTAGGAGATAACCTCTAAGCCCTTGGAATATCCTACCTGATTACAAGTGTTTTTGTTTACCTGAGGCCTTGGGCCATGCCAGATAGCTTATGCTAACAGTATGATTCATGGTAGGGGTTTGGGTCACATGGTATCAACCTGACCTCCGGAGAGGCCAGAGACTAGATAACAATAGTCAGCCACACAAGTGGTCATGTGGGCAGAGTGACCCCCAACAAAAACCTTGGACACCAAGGCATGAGTGAGCTTCCTGGCGGGGGGCAATATTCTGTGAGTGTTGTCATACACAGTTGCTGGGAGAATTAAGAGCTACCCCTACGATTCTACTGGAAGAGGAAAACTACAAGCTTGTGTCTGTTCTCTGCTGGATTCTGCCCCATGTGCCTTTTCCCTCTGCTGAGTTTAATCCATATAAACTATAATCGTTAATATAACAGCTTTTCTTAGTTCTGTAAGTCCTTCTTTTACATATTAAGGAATGTATAGCCTGGTTTGGGAGGAAGTTGGTGCAAGGAGCCTGACACGCAAACAGGTCATTTCCATAGAACGTGGTAGGCATGCACCTGACAAGTTTCCTCATTAGTTGTGCTGATTAATCTCCTTGCCTATTTCGCTCCCGCATGTAGGCTCTTTAAGTGTAGGGGAAAAGTTTTGTTCATCTTTGTATCCCTAATGCCTAGGTACTTCAGTAAGTGTTTTAAGTCATTGAAAAAGAATGTAAATATTGAGTTTGATAATTGTTCTCCACTTACAATTTTGGTAGTATCAGTTCCTTGATACAACTGAATTTTACCCGTCTTCCACCTTTCATCCTCACTTCTGGTCGCCTCCCATGCCAGGGCATCGTTACTGTTTTTCAGAAACACTCGAAGTTTCCCTACTTTGTCTCCAGCCAGCCGGTAATCAAAGAGCAAACAGAAATTGCTTTGGGGCTGCATGTCGGGGAGGAGAAGTTTCAATCGGCCAATGTCTTTCTTGTGACCTCCCAAGGCCGGAACTGCCATATAATAGCCAACAGCTTTAAGAGAAGAAAAAAAAAAAGCATAGTTAATGAGGCCATGGTAAAGGGTTTGGCTATAATGTGTAAAATAGCTATAAAAAAGCAAACAATAGTTTCCTACAGAGAAAGCTGAAGTCTTTTTCATTTCAAATGTAGGAATGAAATTTTCATGCTAAAATGTATTTTAGGGATCACACAGGTGAAATTCTTTGTTATATAGAGAATTAAACGGATGGTCAGAGAAACTGAGGAATTTGTTCATGTTCACAAAGCTGAGTAGTAGCAGATAGGAGGTAAGAATTGAATTAAATAATCCTTCAGCACTGCAGGTAATCTGCAGCTGATGGATAACTTTTGTTCCAGAACTTCATTTCCACTTTGGTTTGAACCTTGGAATGCATGTCCCCACTCAATCAATGACAGGTATGATGGATGGCCAGCTCCTTAGGTGGATCCATAGGGTAGTGTTTAATCCACAACACATCTGCCTCTGTACCGGTGGTTTCACAAAGCTCAACTACCATGTGTCATATATCACTCCGAGTTCTGATTTAGGATGACAGGAACACATCTCCTACTCCTGCAAATCTTCTAAGTATCTTTTAACCTGCGGTAGTGAACTTTTGCTCATTTCCAATCTTCTGGTTGTGGCTTTGACGAACTTGGGTAAAAACTCTCAGAGTAGGGTCTGAAGAAGTCAATAAGAAGGAGGAATTCCCATAGAAGCCAGGAGAAAGACATCTGGAAATGGGTGGAGTCTTCTGCTAGTGCAATTCCTGGAGACACTTGCAGAACCCAGGCTGACATTGCCTTAGCTTTTAGTGGATCCAGAGACTGGTCTTCTTCCTTAGCTAGTAGGATAGCCAGATTCAGCAAATAAAAATACAGGCTGCCCAGTGGAATTTGTATTTCAGATAACAACATGTCTAAGAATACTAAAAAGTATTTATTACTTATCTGAAATTTAGGCATCCTATACTTTATCTGGTAACTCTACCAGCTACACTCTCTCTTCTGTTATCCACTGTGGCAGGTTTCTCCTTCTCTCCCAGATAAAGCCTGCTTTGAGCTATCTTTGAGGTTTTATCCCTCTAATAATGCTAACTCATCCCATGTTTCTTTTTTATATTTAACTCTGTAGGCAGAGACAAGCCCACCTAGAGATCTGGTGGAGGCACAGGAGGAGAGGGGTACAATTTGAATGATGCAGAAGCTGAAAACCCCAGCGTCATTTGTGAATTGGGTGTTCGTAAACAGGGGACTTCCCATTGATGGAAAACTCCACGTGAGACTTTGCTGAGGGACTATGTGAGCTGTCAAGATCCTGGAATAACCCAGGGGCTCCCAATGTGATACACTCTTGTAGACACAAATTTAGAGATGCCATGATGGAAGAAAGAAGAAACTCAGGTTAGTTATCAGCAAGATAGCTTCTCCAAAGATGCATTATCTCTGGCCTGGTTAAAACTGCCCTGTACTTCCCCTGAAATTTTAGCAATAATCCCCACTCACACAACTGCGATGCAAGATGTATCCCCTCTACCCTGTTCTAACAGGAATTTTTTTTTTTTTTTTTTTGAGACGGAGTCTTGCTCTGTTCCCTGGGCTAGAGTGCCGTGGCATCAGCCTAGCTCACAGCAACCTCAAACTCCTGGGCTCAAGAGATCCTTCTGCCTCAGCCTCCCATGTAGCTGGGACTACAGGCATGCGCCACCATGACCGGCTAATTTTTTCTATATGTATTTTTAGTTGTCCAGCTAATTTCTTTCTATTTTTAGTAGAGATGGGATCTCACTCTTGCTCAGGCTGGTCTTGAATTCCTAACCTTGAGTGATCCTCCAGCCTCGGCCTCCCAGAGTGCTAGGATTACAGGTGTGAGCCACCGTGCCCGGCCTAAAAGGAATTCTTATTAGGGGATATCCAGGTTTCCTGCTTGCATGCGAGGGCTTGAAAGGAAAGATCTTGGAGAGAAATTTGTCTAGAGGAAGGTTCTAGAAGAAGGATCTTTTAACTGAAAGTAGAGCCTGTACACCCCCAAAGAAATAATTTGGTTGGTAAGGAACTGGAGTCCCTGAAGGTGTAACAGTTGTCTTTAATTCTATAGTCAGCCTTCAGGAGACAGAGATTCAATTTGCGTTCCAAAAGGAATCTGCAAGGCAAATGCTCTACCTAAGGGGAGAGCTAGGGTCCTTCCACAGTGTTTAAGCAGGCAATGGAAAGGGCAGGGAATCTGCAGCTCAGAGCTGAGGGTGAGACAAATCCAAGGTCAGGTGGCTGGAAAGAAATCTTCAAGCAACAGAAGGGAAAGGTCGGTCCAGGAGTTCAGGTCATTGACTTGATGCTCATTATGGTTTTGATGCTTTTGTAACTGACTCTATGAACAAATTTCAATGACCCCTATATGCTTTTTATAATCCTCTCCCTCCCATGTTTTCGATCTGCAGGCCAGAAGGGCATGATGACCAGAACCCTCAAACTTTTAACTAACTATTTGACTTTTCTGAGTTGTTTCCCAGAAATGGTAGAATTTCTGCAAGTCAAGGAGCTGAGATTCTGAAGGCCCCTAGGCAGACTTCCTGACGCCAAGACTTGCCATTCCCCACTCCTCCTTAAAAAGCCCATACTCTCTGTTAGTTGGGGAGAGGGATTTGAGGCTGATTCCCTGTTCTCCTGACAGAACATCTTTCATATTAAAAAATTCCTTCCTTCCTTGGCAATCTTCATTGTCTCAATAATTAGCTTTTTGTGTGGCAAGCACCTGGACCTAGGCCAAAACTCCCTCGCAGTTTTACACCCCTTTGCACTTTGCAGTTTTTTGCACTCTGAGGGGTGTCACTACTAAAACTCTAGGTTTAGGTGGAGGTCATATTTCCTTTCAAGATTTATATCCTCCCCAAGCAAAACAAAAACTACAGAGTGCCATGGCTGGTAAACTGGGAAAAAGGAACAACTTCTTTCTACCTTCTCCCAACACTCCTAAACTTCATACACATCTCAGCATCTCTCTCCCAGCAGGAGAGTGAGTATGGAAGAGGTTTGCTGGAGTATCTTTGTCGGGGTGTGTCTGAGGGAGAGGGATTCAGGAGGAGAATATATGCTGGGCCAAGTTAGTCATTCGTTGAGGGAGACTTTGGAAGGTGTAAGGTGACAAACAACCCTGACCTAACCAGTGACAGGAATAACAACCCTCCATCACTGGAGAGCCTTCTGTGCCTTTGCCATGTTGTAGAACATGAAATAGTCAAATCGAAATATTAATACCATTAACACGATCAGCAGGATTCCAGTCAAAATCATCTTCTCTATCCTGTTTCCAGTCACAGATCCCATGATCAAAGCTGCAGTCAACTGAGATATTTAAATCTGGTAAAAAAAAATAAAATAAAAAGAAAAGAAAAGAAAAGAGTGCACTTCTTAACCACTAAGAGCATTAGGAAGATGTCTACATTTGGAGCTTTGGAAGGCAATACCATGTTTACAATTGCACAGAGTACAGATCATGGCAACTAAAACGCCCTTAGGGATGTGTCAAACCAGATACCCCGTGTCTAGTGAAATCTGTGAAGCTATTCTGAATAAATTCTGTTTATGATCTTAAAAAACAAAAACACCATTTTTTAAAAAAAATAAGGAATGGGCAATCTCCCCATGTACAAAGTGAAACAGGGAATATAAATCATTGTTTATAAAATTCAGGCCAGAAAATAAAGTCTCTCCTACCCAAATGAACTAGTTGAAGAGCTTGCCAGAACTTTCTAGATGCTTTGTGGAATACGAAGTTTCATGTAGTCCATGACTTATCAACAATCGTTTAGTACACAAGGGTATTAACCATATTTGCTGTATTTTATGATCTTTTGACATCTTGGGGGGCTTTCCAGACTTAGGGAGGGACTGTCCCTCCCAGGGCTGGCTAATTCCTAGAGGTAGCAAACAACTCACCTGGAGGCCTGCCTCTTATATGCAAGCCAGCTACCCCTTTCGTCTAATTCTCACACGCCAAGCCAATATGTCCCTCGCCCTAAATCAACTCAGGACCAGGTACCAAACAGTTAGGGACGGCTCCTATGCTCCAAAGCATGCCAGAATTGTTCAAAACATCCAATCCTAAGCTGTTAGCCCTGCCCTGCCTTGCTTTCTTGCAAGAACCCTGATAAAGGCTTACCCCTCACTCCTGCTTCTGCCTCCAGAATTATTCAAAACATCCAATCCTAAGCTGTTTGCACCAATATCTGTCAGTATTTATGTCCCCTGCAGGTGCATATGCCTTTCTGCTGCACACACCCACAACTCTCTGTGTGAAGGTGTTCTCTTGCTGGAGCATGCTGGGCTCAAGCCAGGTAGGCTAGAGTGCTGGGGGGTTATTTTCCCAGGGAGAGCACTCAACCAGTGACAGGCAGGAGTTGGTAGATAGATACCTCCATTTCCTTGCCTTTAGGGAGGACCACTAAGTGCTGGAATTGGACATGCACTGAAGTCAGACTAGAATCCAGGTTGTCTCCTGTCTTGCAGAGGGGTCCAAGTGGAATAGAGGTCCAGTTGCCACAATGATGCTCTTCCCTGCTTTCATGGCAGGCCAGGAGCACCAGGGAATTAGCACCCACCTGGGAACAGCCTTTAGTCAATGTCAGATGGGAGCTGGTGTATATATACTCCAGCTTCCTTACCCCTCCTGTAGGATAATTCTGAGCCATGTGTTCCTTACTGTCTCCCGGAAGTCCCCCAGTGGGACTGAGCTCTAGCTGCCCACAGTGGAGACTTGCCTGATAACACACTCTTTACTGCCTCCTTCTCTCCCCATCTCACTTCTTCACTCCCCAATCACCATTTCCTGGGATCACCTCCCATATAAACCACTTGCATACAAATTCTTCTCGGGGTCTGTTTCTGGGGAACCCAGCCTAAGATGGCACCTGAGAGGGGAGGATTGCTCTTATTCCAACTTTATGTGTGAAAGCAATGAGGCAACACAAGTCTAAGTGACGTGTCCAAGGCAAACAGCAAGTGGAAGAGCTGTAGTGCATACCTGCGTCTTCGAATTGGGACCGAGCTCTCCAAGACACTTTACTCAAGCACTGATGACACCACAGGGTCATGCGCTCATGTGCGAAATTTTAAACTTTGTGTTTCATTAAGGATTATGGAAGAAAAAGTAAAATAGGATATCTGGTAGTTTGAGGATCCAAAGAGGAGTCAATTAATCCCTTCATGTCCCTTAGCAAGTGGAAAGCAGATCTGGGGCGGAACTTGTGAGCACCTGGAGAATGTAGCTTATCCCCTGAGCTATGAAACATTTTCCTCCTAACCAGGAAAATGGGTAACAAGATGTTTAGTGAAGATAAATTTAAAAGAGTAGAACACTTAGGAGAAATATGGAGGAAACCAAGGTGCCTGTAGGAGCTGGGTCATGGGTTACTAGCCTTTAAAGAGTTTTTACTACAAGCTTCCCAGATCAAATTAGGAAGACTGAACTAGAGAGGCACCTTCTTGATAGTGGACATGGTCCTATAAACCAGAGGGATAGAGCTGGGGGATGTACTCACAGGGAAAACACAAAAGGGGATCAAATTAGCACAAGGTTAGGACAAGTATAGTGGAAAGTAAAAGAAAGTTTGAAAAGGAAAGAGAAGATCAAGGCATTTGTACTTATACCAAGTGAAAGAGATAAATATATAAATAGGCTTTTCCCTGAGGTCTATGTAGAGAGGCCACATACAATCTGTCATGGGTAGTGAATGTTCTAAATAAGCTTTGAGGAATTAGGGATCATCTCCAAGAAATCCCAGATTATGAGGCTTTGGTAGATTGATCACAAAAATGGTCTTGATTTTTATCCCTTCCTGTATTCACACTCTTTGCATATAACTTTGCAACTCCCTCCCCAATCTTTAATCGTGGGCTGCCCTCGTGACTTGCACTGGCCAGTAGAATATGGCAGAAATGATGCTATGCCAGTTCTGGGCCCCAACCTCAAAAAAGGTCTAGTGTGCCCCTGCTCTGTTTCTTGGAAAGAGACCCAGACCCAAGCTTGGACTAGCCTGTTGGAGGAAGAGAGACCACTTGGAGCAGAGCTGAGCAAGTCCAATTATCCCAACTGGGGCCCCAGGCATGTGAGAGCACAGCTAAGATCAGCAAAGTTACAAAGCAGGCCCTTAGCTGACTGTAGACACATGGGTGAATCCAGCCAGCCCAGCTCAGACAGGCAGAACTGCCCAGCCAATGCATAGACTCAAAAGCATCGGGCCACTGAGGGTTTGTGGTTGTTTGTTATAAGCACTTTGAGACAGATTTTAGGACGTCGTGATTTTCAGGTTGTGCGTTCTCAGACATTGGAGTTGAAGCAAATGAGTCATTTTCTCCCATCTCCACACACCCAGTCTGCCTCAAACCTTCACTCTCAGTGTCAGGTGGGAGCAGCGAAGAGCAGAAGCCTTACTATATTGTAATCATTGGTACTAATCACACGAGGACCCACTATTTTAATACTAGCACTGTGTATCATGATGTAATAATTTTTCCCTTGGGAGTTTATGAATGAAGCAGTGATTCATAAACAATCCTCTTGTCCTTCAAAGAAATGAAAGTGACATGGGACACCACGAGAGAACACATACCTAGGAGAAAAGCATTATTTACCTTTGCGTTCCAGTTTGGAAGTTGATGCTTTTCCTTGGACCAGACCCCGACCAAATTCACTCACTTCATTCACCTTAGGGGCTAATAAAGAACACTTGATCAGTCAAGAAAAAAATCTAAACCCCCACATGCTCAAAAGGTACGAATCAAATGACTGAACCAACAAGGTTTTATCACATATTCTAATTACACAATATCTTGGAGTAGTGTTTCCAAATCATTGACATTGGTTCGAGTTTCCTCATCTAGAATATCTTTTCCAGATGTTCCCTTAGGTAAACTAAGCCTCCACATTACTGACACGTCCCTTCTCACCAGGTGTTGGAAATATGCTTTCTTGAAATTTACTCTCTATTGAGGGAGATGATGTCATTTGTAAGCTAGGTCTTTGATGGGTGGGCTTGTATCTATATTTCCTTTGGTTGAACCCTACTGGCACTTGCATGTGTGATCACCAGTCAGAGCCAAGAATAGACAAGGCAAAATATAGAGAGAGCAACAAATGCCCAGCAAAAATAAATTGGAAGGTCTCAATGTGGGGCTCTGGGGTAGGTTAATACGGAAATCATCCCCGAGGCGCTGAGCCTTGTGGTGGGTTCTGCACAGCAACCAGTGAAAAGGGGGATACGGCAGTTCTCTAGTTCACCCAGAAAACTTAAGCTCTACTATAGAATTTACCCCCTACAACTGTCTCTTTTGGCTTTTCAAATCTTAACCACAGAACCATGGGGTTCCCTTTTCCTGGAGCGGGGCTGCAAAAAGTGCTTTCAAGAAGTGAAAAAGGTAGAACTTGGCAGATTCATGTAGTGAGGGTCCCTCTGATTTGGGGGTGCACCACGTGAAGAGCTCAGCCACTGGACACCTGTGCTTGCAGGACAGGCAGGCTTCCTCAGCTGGGAATGGGAAGAGAGGGTGTGTGTCGAATAGGAACCCCCCCCAGGACTTCCCATCCTCGGTTCCCAGAGCGGCAGGTTTGATTGGGTATCTATGGAAGGAGTTAGCTTTTAGACCTTGCAGAGACTGCTGCTTCTTAGGACTTAAGGCCCAACCCATTTTACTTAAGGCGTGTCACTGGCTTTTCATCTTCTCATTTGCCAGGAGACATCTCAATTCATTTTTCATAAAGTGTATAAAATAACAAAAGTGACACTCACAAAACACATCTCCTCGAAGGCTTCGCTCCTGCTCCACGTCGTTTTTCAGGGCTTTCTCTTCACTCTTCTCTTCCTCAAACTCCTCTTTCATTCTCTCCTCATTCCCTTTTTTTCCTCCAGGAGAGCTCCCGACTTTGGAAACACTCTCTTCATAGTTGAAAGGCTGCAAGTTAACCTTAGGGGTGGGAGTCCCAGCCGGTTCTGGGGTGACATTTTTAACTTTTACCTTCTTTTTCATTCCGTTTTTGTGAACAAACAACTTCTTGAGTCTGTCTTTGATGGTACCAGGTGGTCTGAAGACTTCCTTCACAGAATTTTCAGGGATAGCTAAAATGAACAATAACAGGCAAAAAGTTCCAGATTGGCTGATAATCAGATCACTCACAAAAATGGAGCATTTTAAAAGTGCTAAATAAAGTGCAGTAAGTGAATGCTTCCAGAATGAACCCATATGAGCCTCTACTATTTGATGTTTTAGGAAGAACTATATTTGCGTCTGTTTTGAGCGGTTCTAATGTTTTGGTAGTTATCTACCTTTTGTTAGAGGATACACTTTTCTTTTTGCTTCAGAGATTACTTTAGTGAAATACTTACTACTACCCAGTTGGGCTACAGATCACAAAGTGATGGAGTTGCCAGGGTCCTCTAATATTTCTGCTTTCATACTGCTATTCCCCCAAAGTGGTATTGTCCAGGTAGCCCTATAGATTTGTTGAAATTTGCTGTTCAAAGATTACAGCTATGGCATTAGGTTGAACCATATAAATTTCTAATAATGGGCCCTTTGTGACCTACAAAAATGATGACTTATGGTTCAATGTATGCAAACCTTATTTTCCTTCCCCCTTTTCTCTCCCCTTTGAATTTTTTCACCTCAATCGCTATCTAAAGCTAAATGATTTTATTTATTGAATATTTTTAGAGAGGCTTCTATATTTAATTTAAATTAAATTGCTTTTTAAAATATACCTCTAGATTGAGTCTTCCTACACCTCAGTGGATCAATGACCCTTGGGGGGAAAATGACAATGTTAAAGCACTCAAGAGGTAGAAAAAAGATCACCTAGCCCAATACTCTTGTCTTGTAGATGGGACAACTGGGTGTTGTTAAGTGACTTTCCCAAAGTCACTCAGCTGGCTAAAGACAGAGCTAGGATTTGAGGGTACAGCATATGAATGACTCTTTCTCTAGTCCTGTTTCCATGATAGGTTTATTCCTGCTTTAAGGTTAAGAGCTACTTTTTTCTAGACTAGTTCAAATTCCTTGAGATCTATAATCCAAAGATACATACCACTTTCCAGGGATATATTCATAATAATTAGGAATCTTCAACTGATGTAAAAAAGTAATTAATTAAAAAATTAAAAATACTGATCTTTAAAACTAAAATATACTGTCCTATTTTAAACTATCTAGGTATGCGTTGGTCCAAGAATAAGCAAGAAAAGGTCTAATAACACTTGAATGAATTCACTCAATTGTATTACTTGGATATAGTTTAGAGGGAAATGAAATAAGGGAGTAGACATTAATTTTGATGCCTAAAAATAATACTATAAAAAGAAATCGGATTGGGATTTTATTAAAATATTGTTCCTGGCAATGTTTTAACCTCTTCTCCTGCTTTGTTCCTTCATCATTTGGCTGATTCAATCTGTATCAAAGTAGTAGAAAAATAAACAAGGAGAATTCCACAATATTTTGTGTAATCAAAAGGGGAAATGATGCTTTGAAAATACATATACTCTTAATTAATCCATTGCTTTTACTTTAAAATCAATCTAAGGCTGGTATGACAAAAAAGCAACATTTCTCATTTCAATGAAACATTCTAGTTATTTATCACTGTGACAGCCTGTATTTATAGATACAAAACCAACTAGTACTAATACAAGTAATGCATCATTACTCATTCTCCTGACCTTCAGATGGCCTGTTTCAGCTCTTTTGCCATAGGTTGCATGTTAAGTCTTGATTGTAATGTGCTAATCATACATGGACCTTCCTCTGGAGGCCCCAGTGTGTAATACTGTCCATGGTTACCTGAATCTTTTCCCAGTACCCAGCAAGAAAAATTAACAGGAAACCTCTATTCCCTGTAAATTTCCTTTATGCAATCAGTAACATAAAACTAAGGACCTTTAATAAATAAGAAGGAAAGGGTTTCAACTCACACCACGCAAACCTAAACATCTGCTTTCAGTTTCTGCTTTGAAGTTTCAAATTTTCTTGTTGAAAAGAAAAAAAAAACTGAACCATCATAATCTTGGTAGTGTTGACAATTTCATTCCCTTCATAGTTAAAGAGAAAAAGCTGGGCAAGGATGAAGATGCAGTCTGAAGATATGCATATGCATAGCTAGATTTGGTTTTATCTAGGTATTGCTGTTTCATATTTGACATTACTGATGATTGCTTTCTCCTAAAAATTTCTTGATTATTGCATCATCTTTTGAGAATATAAAAATGTGGGAGGAAGTTGCAGTAGGGGGGTCTTTGGCATATTTGGGGTACTCAGACATAAAAATAGGGAATTCCAAAGTCTTCAGGTTCACAGGCCAGTCTTTTGTAGATGAAGTTGACAATTTCTCTTAGGAGGGACTTGAGATTTCTCTAAATATCCACTTTGTCAAAAACTACCACCTGCCTGAAAAATCCTAATTCTAGTTTCATGTTGTTGGGATAAGACTTTATTTATAGAAGACCAATATTAGGTAAGAATATCTGACCCCAGAGGAATATGACTTTGACAGTTAGTCACCTGTGCTTAGTTCATCAGATAATCTACCATCTGGGAGAAGAAATGCTCCACTAATCTGAGCCTGGGACACAGTCCTGGGAGGAGAGGCTTAACCGGGGATGAGGAATGTATTGCACCGTGGGACCTGGGAAACAGGAAGGGGCTAAGATGGAACAAAAGCTGAGCCAGGAGAGTTCCCCATCACAGAGGACTAGTGCTCGGTCATGAACCCACCTATCCTGTGGCTGAGCACGCCGTCCTGGAGCCCTTTCCTGGGTCTCATTCCTGGCTCCCACACCTTCTAGCCATATGTTCTCACACCAATAATTAACTTCTGTTTGCCTCAGTCTTCCCACTTACAAAATTGGCATAACGACAGGATTTTGTGAGGTTTAAATGAGTGAATAAATATATATCAATTACTAAGATTAGTGCTTGGCACATACTTGGCATGTGTTTGCTATTATTTTTAGAATTCATTACCAGAATGTTTAAAATCTTTTATGGAGTTAAAAAAGATTCCCAGGCCATACCTCCAAATTTCTAATGTTGATGTTATCATTGAAGAAAAAACAATTGAGATGGCCTGGTTGTACCAAAATCTGTTTCCTTGAATATGCTCTATGTAAACTGAATTAAGCCATAAGCATATTTTTAATGACTAAAGAAGCTGCTTTTCAAGGGGAACAACTAAACTTTGGTAAAGAAGCCTTTGCCACTATTATTCCTACTACTAGTGCATAATTATTGGGCATTTAATATATTCTGGGCTGGAGAGGTGGGGAATGTGTGACCTCAAGGCCATATGTGGCCCTCCAGATCCCCAAGTGCAGCCCCTCGACCAAAAGGCCACATTCAAGGATCCAGAAGGCCACATGTGGTCCCAAGGCCACAGGTTCTCCACCCCTGTTGCAGATGTGGAAACTGAGGCACTGAAAAGTTAAATAATTTGTTTTCAGTCCACAGGTAGTAGGCTATGGAGCCGGGAACAAGGCTAAGGTCATCTGATTCCAGAAGCTGTGCTCCTGGTTAGTCAATGACAGTTTCTTTCCTAAATTGACTGTTATTCTCCGAATTAGCTATTATCTAGGTTATGATTTTCTTATGATGAGGTGTAGCTGCTGTCAAATCAAGACCAAATTATCTGGCAGTGTACTATTAATACTCATATATGTTAGAATGGTAAAAAAATACACATCTACATTTAGGGTGCTTCTTCCTTTGGGTACAGATGGTGTGTAAGGATAATCTACTAACACTTTTTCCACACTACAATGCAGAGGCTGAACTTTTCAAAACAATGAACTCAAAATAAACGTTGCTATATCAATGTCCTATATTATACAATACCAATTCATGTGCATATGAATGTATTTTGCAATATCATATTTTCTAATGTTGAATGCTAACTGGATGTGATTCTCTCACTTCTGTTTTTATGACTTTTCTGTGTATATAAGGTTGACTTTTTGGCCATACTTAAGCAATGGGTGCTAAGACTTCACTAAGATCAATATTCAACAGAAACGCGGCTGTTTATTTTACAGAGAGTTAAAGCAAAATGAAAAGAGCTGGACAAGTAACATAGTGAATGACCCAAAGATAGTTTTCTCCTTTAAATAAACATTCCAATGAAAGACTAAAAAAATAATTCAGCTGCAGAATGGATAACAAAATGCATAATTTTCAGATAGCAAATAGAACAGTGTGATGAGTTTGAGGTTTCAAAGAATAAAGAAAAATTTGTTTTACCCTAAAATATACTTAAAGTTGGATTGTCAAAGAAAAACAGAAGTTTTCTTGACATAAGAAATGTTTATGTTAAGGTAGTATTTATAATTTCAAAGCACTGGGTTACAATATAGAAAACACAGGCTACAAACAACTACCCAATTGCATGCTTAAAGGTGTTGCCTTCATTGGACATTAACAACACATTGTGGTCTCAAGGAGATCAAATGATGAGGAAGGAAAATGACTCCAGGTTTACTCTGCGCCTTCGATTCTTAGGCCTGGGGTAGAAGGGTGAGTATGAGGTGAGTTGCCCACTTATTGAAACAGGTGTTTTCCTGAGGCTTTGTTTTTGTGTGCACAGCATTTTTACATTTACCTTTACAAAATTTCAGAGTAGAGAATAGCTGGCCCTACCAGCTGACTGAAATGATGCTAATAACAATAACAGCCACAGCTAACTTTGTTGAGCATCTACTATGTGCCCAGCTGAACTTAGTTCTCTACCTAGACTCCCTCATTTAAACCTCATCATGAACCTCTGAGAGAGGCATTTGTCTTAGTGTGGCAGGGCCTGAGACAAGGGTTTGGGTGAAGGTGGTTTGTTTGGGACATGATGCCAGGAGGTGGAAGTGGGGGAGAGGGGCCAGCGAAACAGGAAGAGAGAAATGCCAAAGATGGTGCTGTGATGGGCAGGCAGTCACTGTGGGCAACGGGGGCTCAGTCCCGCTGGGGACATCTGGAAACCAATGCAGAGCACATGCACCTCAGAACTGTCCTACCCTGTGAAGGAGAAGCTGCGGTATTTATCCAGACACCCCTGTCCCTCGCTGGTTGAGGGTCATCTTGAGGGGTGTTAACTTCCCCCATCTCTGCATTGCACCTGCAGGGGGCTGGGCAGCCTTCCACAGAAAGCCCTGAGGCCACAATGCAGAGTCCACTGCACTGGGGATAGGGATGTGCATGGAACCGTCCACCCTGCCTCGTTGGAATTAAGGAGCTCCAAGGGACTGTGGCCTGGCCCAGTATAAGCACCCACCACAGGACTACCACAAATCCCATTTTGGATAGGAGAAAACTGACCTTAGAGAGGTTAAGAAACTTGCCAAAGGTCACAGCCAGTATGGGGCAAAGCTAAGATTTAAATTCAGGCCTTCCCAACTTGGAATGTACACGTTCAATTTTGGTGGTATGAAGGAGCACTGGGCTTGCGTCCCTTGAGCACACATCTGGTATAGAAAGCTCATTCATTCAAGGGGATCAAATGATTCATCCCTCCCTTGAAATCATCCATGCACAGCCCTACACAGACAGCCAATCTCTTTCTCTCTCTCTGAGTAAAGTTTCAGAAGGACAACATTGGATAAGAAACCACAGCACTGAGTTGCTGGAGACTGAGTGGTCATTTAATCCCATCTCAGCCCAATTCAGGAAACCCACCCAGAGCCCCTGCCTGCGAGCCTGGGGCAGTGGGTTTCCCTACTCTGTGAGGTTCCCTGCTCCACTCTTAGATACCTGCCTAGCAGTCATTTTTAAAAATTAAAAAAAAAAAAAAGAGAGAGCATATAACTTCCACCACTGGACTTAGTCTGCTTGGGGAAGCCACATTTCTTAAAATATTTACAAGCACACTTTATGCTTTTCTACACTCTTTTTTTACCCAGACTAAATGCTGCCCTGTTCTTTTGGTGGTTCTTCATAGAATTCGATTTCCAAACTCATTTTCTTTGGTTATATTCATTTGTACATATTCTTGTTCAGTGGTGCTCAACCATAGTCCACTGGGGTACCGTGAACCTTTTATGCCACTAAATGTCTATCATGGTACATACAGTTTATTTTTGCATGGCTGAGTGGACACTCTTACAGCCATTTGTGTCATCAGTAGCACTGGCCACATGGGGGCATGGGATGTGATGTAGGTCAGGGTACAACTTGCAGCCATATTTATTGAACATGTGGGGACTCTGCTAAGGGGTGTATGAGTGAGCTGAGTCGGGGCTGTCAGCAAGTCTAGTCACATGATGAGCCAGCTAAAAGGGACATAGCCTGGATGACTTTAAACACTGTAAGACACTATTTACCAGGGGAGTGACTGCACTGTAATCACAGCTGACTTGCCTTGGCAGCCATTCTAGATGTTCACCGAGATTTCTAGTTTATTTCTCCTTTGGGGCACACAGCAGGATTATTATTATTTTTTGCCCCTTGAAGTTAGACACTTCCAAGCTGAATTAATTAAGAGCTGGTACATGACTGTCCGCGCTTCCTTCCCTGCTGTGACAAACCCTAAGGCCTGGGGTTGATACCGTGGTACCATAAGATGGTGGGGCATCTGTCAGCCTTTGTCCTTAAGTGACTATATTGAGAAGAAACTCCCTGAAAACTCTCTTTGGACATAGCATGGGTGAGAAACCTTTATTGTTTTAATTGTTAATAGCAGTGATTTTACTTTTACATATCTGGTTTACAAATTTAAAGTTTGAACACATAAGCATTAAAGAATTCACCAGAAAGAACAATAAGACTCTTTGCTACACATTAAACCAAGTGAATCTAGGCTTGAGGATGACAGACAAAGTGAGGTCAGTGTCATCATACTTGGTTTCAGGTGTGTGTTCTGGAAAAAGTCCTTATTCACATGGCTAAAAACCTTTGTGGTTTTAAGCCACTGACATTTTAGGATTGCTTATTGCTGCACCATAACCTAGTCTATCCTGACAGATACATTTGCTCAGTGTCTTTTGACTTGAAATCTTATTTTCAGTATTTGAAAGTTAGTTGTGACCAGAAAAATATTAAGTACTCTTGTTCTTTAAGTTCAGTGCCTACAACTTCAGGGAGTATTGGAGATGTGGTTCAATTAGCAAAGAAGACAAGGCTGACGCAGAGTTCAATTCAAACACTGCACACACCCAGAGCGAGAGCGAGAGAGAGCAGGAGAGCAAGAAAGAGCGAAATAAAGGGAGGAAAGCCATGTGGAGAGAATGCTTTATTGGGAATAGCTACGACACCATGACCAAATGCTACTTACCAGAACACTGCAGTCCATTGCCTTTATATCCATGCTTGCATTTACACTTGAAGGATCCTTGAGTGTTGAGGCAATTGGCGTGGAAGCTGCATATATGGGTATTCACAGCACATTCATTTATATCTAAAAATATGAACACGCCAGTGAACAACTTTGTGGTAAGAGAGCTTGCTGAAAGACCGTCCCTTACACCTGAGCAACTCCAGGGCCACCCACTCAACGCTCCCAATAAACCAAGTGTTGCCTGAGAACTGAGAGGTGTTCAAGACTCCAGGCACATTGGCGGAGGCCCTGACTTTGCCTGACGACTGGTACCTAGGGAGTGTGTCTGCAGCTCCTCTTCCCCCAACAGCAAGGTCATTATCAATGCTATAGAACTCTGTAAGATGTTTAGGTTTTTCTCTTCACTTTTTCATCTGCCTACTTTAGAACTAAATAACAACATCAGAAGATCAATTCACTATTTGGAAGGGCTTGAAACTCAACAAACAAAAGACAAGATCAGCCAGGAACCACTGACATCATCTGGACTTATAGGTATAGGCATTGTATTCAAAGACTGCCAGGAAAAAGGGTCAGGCTGGTCTGAGCTCCTCTGCTGGATTTAGAAGAGGAAAAGTTGCCAAATTCCACCCAAGTGAGAGATTTGTTTGCCCTGTTCTCCATCCCATTTTCTATCTATGCATTTGCAGACATATGCACACAAAATAGCCCGTTGTTTTTAATTTGGCCACAAAGGGAGCTCAGATGCTAATCTTGATCACTTTTCAAAGCTTTCCATGTGGATTCTACCCCGTCCTGTGAAACAGGATTGTACGCTGTAACACAGCATCATTGGACTACAGGGCTGGATGGGTCTGCAGGAGGACATGGGGTCTAAGCACATGAGAGACATGGACTTTATGAGCCTCTCTAGACTGGTCTTTTTGTTTGAGATTTGAGGGAAGAGCTGTGGAGGCTTCACAAGACAGTTCAAAGCCCAGTAATTGAGTGTTGCCCCAGTATGATTACACAAGATGGGTCCTGGGAAGCTCCGAGTGTACGGTTGAAAGAAATAAATCCTATTTTTTCCCCAAGTGTTAGCTTTCCATGCCATGCACACACCTTTGTTACACATGTTATATGAATAGGAATCTATAGGGTGCCTGAATTTCTCTTCCCTATAGGACAGGCTCCATCCTACATTATATCAGGGGCGATGGGAATGCACCCAAGGGCTCTGCAAATACCCCACCCACTTGCTCATCGAGACTTGGAATGCCTTCACTGAGTGATAAAATATTTTATCTCACACAGATTAGGCCAATAGCTGACTGGTACTAGAATCTTAACAGAGAGTGATTTTGGTGATCATGGAAGGGAACATTTTATTTGGACCTTGAACTAGGAAAGGGCTAAGGAGGAAAGAGCATGTGCTTTCATCACCTTCATACATTTTTCTAAAGCCACCCCGATGGAAACTGTTATGAACAGACCACTGAGATCAAGATTAGACAGGCCTTGTTATTCTTCCTTTTATCAAATATAAACACTGCTTTATTGTTCCCATTTTTAGATGTGTACCTGGAGATAAAACCAAAAATATAAACAAAACAAAAACCAACCAAATTTAAAAAAAAAAACACAAAAATCATCCTAAGATATTCCTCTCCATAATAGACTTATATTCATTACTTCAAATCGTTATTGACCTGGCTTCATAATTGATGTCACTGGAGTTCCCTAAATGCCAGAGACTTGAAAAACAAAAACAACCTTTTCTGTATTGTTAAGCTGGTTAGTTCAGTAGATTTTTCAGCTAATAGATTGAAATGACACCAAAATATCTGCAGAGAAAACCCATAGGATCGGTGGGGAGAGGAAAAAAGGACAAGATACCACTGAATCTTACCTACACAGTCATATCGGCCACTGGTATATTGCAGTTCGAAACCAATGTGACATTTGCAGTAGTAGCTTCCAAACGTGTTCACACATCTTCGATTGTAGGGACACACGGCTTTACCAGAGACGCATTCATCAATATCTAGGGTACAGAACCAGAAGGTGTTGGTGACAGCAAGAAAAGTAGCCACCTGCATGCATGCACCATGCATTATGCACGCACATGCACAGTTTCTTTACCTGGAAAATGGATTACATTATACTGGTGCCAACACCATATCCTCCGGGAAGTGTTCTAGATCTGCTGCCCAGGCCCACACACAGCATTTCCCTTTATGTATTTATATCATTTTGTACCTTTTTTTTTTTTAAAGAGGCATTACCTTGTTGTAATGTCACTACTTATATTCACATCTTCTCTCCTGTTAGGCCCTGGCTCTTCTGGGGTAGAAAGTGTTATGTCTAGCACTTGGTACCTGTTTGTTACATGTGTGCTGAGTGAATATTTTCCCCAGCTGTGTACACTGTATAACATACAACTTTTGAAAATAGATTCAGATAGTTGTATTTTTAAGCAAACCAAATACACAGACATTTAAAATTTGCATTTTACAAAAGAATTATTTCATTAGTAAGATCCTCCAAGGCTCCTGCAATATTGACTCAAATCACAGAAATGTGGTTGTGTAGGGGTGCACTTATGCATACATTGTGGGTCCAGTGTAGTTACATAATGACACAATTTTAGCTAACAATAGATGTGTTCCTTTTCTACCATTAGAAGTCAGGGTACAGAGGGGCTGAGAGCTACGCTGACCAATCCAGTGAGACCCAGGTTTGCTTTAACTTTCAGATGTCAAATCAAATAGATGTTATGTTGTTCTTTTGGACCTGTGGTTAAACATGCAAGTTGGGGCTGGCTTACTGTTCCTGTTTCATTCTTAAAATAATAACTAAGTGTTGGGTTGACTGAAATTATTTTTCAGTGATTGCTTTCACGCACATCGTCTTTCCCTTCCAATAAAAATGGCACGCAATGAATCAAAGAGGTGGGTGGAAATTTGGATTCAGTTTGGTCAAGAATTAGATTAGGGCCGGGCGCGGTGGCTCATGCCTGTAATCCTAGCACTCTGGGAGGCCGAGGGAGGTGGATCGTTTGAGCTCAGGAGTTCAAAACCAACCTGAGCAAGAGCGAGTCCCCGTCTCTACCAAAAATAGAAAGAAATTAATTGGACAGCTAAAAATATATAGAAAAAATTAGCCAGGCATGGTGGTGCGTGCCTGTAGTCCCAGCTACTTGGGAGGCTGAGACAGTAGGATTGCTCGAGCCCAGGAGTTTGAGGTTGCTGTTAGCTAGGCTGATGCCACAGCACTCTGGCCCGGGCAACATAGTGAGACTCTGTCTCAAAAAAAAAAAAAAAAAAAAAGAATTAGATTAGCCTTGTCATATAAATCTTATTATACTAAAGAGTACTAACCCCCCTGAACCTAATTAAATCTTCAAATACTCTCAAAGAGTAGAAACAAAATTTTAATTTACATGTGTATTTTTAAATAAGTGTTTAACTTGCTTAGGACCTATTTGGCTGAGCTTCTAAATGCAGTTCATGATGTCGTGTACATGTAGGATAAATAAACATCCAGCACCTTGACTGAAAAATATTTCTATTGTAGTGAAGATTATGGAATCATACTGATATTTTCTTATTTAAATCACAGAAGATTAAAAACTCTTTCCACATTCCAATTTGGTTTGACCTCCCTTATTAACGCTATGTGCTGACTTGCTCTAAATATTATGTATAGTTTATGCAATATAATTAAGTGTTATGAGTATATACAATTTGGTAGTTGAACATAATTCAGATCCACAAAGGAACCAAAGCACAAAGTGAATAAAGTGTTGTTTCAGTCACTGAGGTGCATCAGTGGGGTGCCCCACCCACAGCCCCTCAGCACTCACAGTTTTCATACCTGCTGGAGGCTGCTTGCCACACCTGCAACATTCTGCTCTGATCCCCTCTCAGGCCGGGATGGAAATGCTGGGGAATTATGCCCCAGAACAGCTCCCATCAGTGAAGGGCAGGAGTTGGTATGTAAACACCCAGCACCCTTGTCCCAGAGGGAAAATCCAAAGGCAGCTTCCCCCAGTCTCCCAGAGGTGCCCCCAGCTCATTTAATCTACTCTCCGCTCACTGAATTCTCCCGGCACCGGCACCTTCCTTTCCCTGGGTCACTCCCCTACTCCTCAACCAGTGTTTCCTGGGGTCACTTCCCCAATTAACTACTTGCTCAGAATCGGCCTCTGTGGAACCCAAAGCTAAGATACAAAATAAGACAAGGGAGAGCAAGACAGCAAAAGTTCTAAGCCAATGAAGTTGACTAAATTCAGAGTTATAAATAAAGCCTTTATATGTTCCTTTAATTAATAGTATTCATTTAATCTGCTCATTTTTCTCCAATCAGAATTAATTACGGAATACTTAGTTTATATAATTTAGAGCAAGTTTTAAAGACAATATGAAATTGGTTACATGCTAACTTAATGTAGAAGTATATATTATTTTCAATAATGTTATATCTAAAAAACAAGTAAATATATATTTTTTCCAAGAAAATATTAGCTATAATCCAGAATAAAGCCCAATGGCCCTTAAAATTCTACTCATTAAATGACAACATAAGTAGTGCAGTTTCTTCTGTTGGATAGTAATTGAAATAAAATGTTTAAGGTAAATATACAAAAATAAATTTATCCTTTTTCCACTATGGCATTAGGTAATCCAAAATAATAGAGAAATGTTCTTTTTAGCATCCCAAAGTATGTCTAGAGCATATGTGGCTAAAAACATCATCTCAGAAATGGACATAAATCTGTACTTTTAGAAGTTTGCAATGTCTGGTCAACAAGCTGATTGTGATGAA